>AWOL01S0031419.1:85387-109717 GCA_000715115.1 Nicotiana otophora
AGCAGGCCATATTGGCTTTATATATATTATTGATATATGGAACGGGGTTGCCCGCCTGCAGCATGCCTTATAGGCTTTATATCCCGCTTGGCTTGAAGGAGCCCCTCCAGAGTTGGTACACACCTCCGGTGAGCGTAGATGATTATATATTCGGGATGGACTTCCCAGGACATGGACCTTCCTTACTTATTTATATTGTGATGAATTTCCGTGGACATAGATCTTGTCTATATTATTTAAATTCGGGGATAAATTACCCCAGGGCTAGATTGGCCTTATACGGTACTGAGTGAATGATTATCAGTCGATGTGTATATATATATACGAGATGGAATATCCCTGGGCTGGATTGACCATAAACAATACTGAGTGACCGAATGATTAGTGACCACTAGTATATATGGTCTTTCCACTTAGATATCATATTCCTTATATCGTGCAATATTTATCTATTTTTCTTGTACCGAGTTTAACTGTTATACTTGAAAGCATGCCTATATTTCTGTACCATTATTTATATACTGGACTGTACCTGCGGAGCTTGTCACTATTTCCATCCTAGAGTTTAGTCTTGTTACTTATTGAGTTTATTGTACTCATACAATACTCTGCACCTCGTGTGCAGATCCAGGTGCTTTCGGACACGGCGACTGTTAAATCTTAGAGTTCTATCAGTTGAAGACTATCAATGTAGCTTCCTGGCGTCCGCTGACCTTGACTCTCTTTCCTTCAGTTATTGTATTGTTCTATACTTTCAGACAGTGTTTTATCAATCAGACTTTGTAGTCATATTAAATGTTTATGTACTTAGTGACATCGAGTTTTGGGAGTGTTTATATTTGTATTTGTGAGATTTCTTCTACTGAATTTAAATATTATGTTTTCAAATTTACAAGATATGGTGTTTTATTGAGATTGTCGGCTTGTCTATTTTTGAGAAATGCGCCATCGCAACATGTGATATTTTGGGTCGTGACAAGTTAGTATCAGAGCCTAGGTTACATAGGTCTCACGAGTCATGAACATGTATAATAGAGTCTTGTGGATCGGTACAGAGACATATGTACTTATCTTTGAGAGGCTGTCGAACCCTTAGAAAAATTTCACTTTCTTGTATTATGTCGTGTGAATTTGTTGATTCCAGAAACTAAATTTCTGTTATTCTATTCTCTCACAGAGGGTGAGGAAACATACTACCGGATCGGACGGTCAGCCACCACTGCCACCAGTTAGGGCCGCGAGAGGTTGGGGCCGTGGTAGAGGCCAGGGCTGAGATATAGGTCGAGGTGTAGCTTATACAGCAGTTGGAGAAGCACCTATAGCACCACCATTTGCTCCAGCTCAGGCACTAGTTTTGCCCATTGTTATTCCAGGCCTTCGGAGGCTTTGGCCCAGATATTGATAGTTTGCATTGGCCTTGCTCAGGTGGTTTTGGCTTAGTCCGCACCTGCCACTTCTCCGGTCGGGGGAGGTACTCAGACCCCTGTTGTTCGTACTCCAGATCAGGTAGTGCAGGGACTTCAGATACTGGGGGCATTACCTGCCCAACCGGCTGCAGCTACTCAAGCCCCGATAGTCCCCGTTACGGCAGATGATGAGCAAAGAAGACTGGTGAGATTTGGGAGGATTTGACCTCCACCATTTAGCGGTGCTGAGTCAGAGGATGCTTAGGTTTTTCTTGATAAGTGCCAGCGGATGCTTCGGACAACGAGTATTCTGAAGACTAGTGGGGTTTCGTTCACTATTTTCCAATTTTTTAGGGCTCCCTTCAGACGGTAGGAGGCTTATGAGATGTGCAGACCGGCCAGTGTAGCACCACTTACATGACAAGAGTTCTCCGTTTCCTTTTTAGAGAAGTTTGTGTCGCGGTCTCGCATAGAGGAGTTGTGCAGACAGTTTGAGCAGTTACATTAGAATGGCATATCTGTGACGCAGTTTGAGATGAGATTTTCTTAGTTGGCTCATCACGAAGTATGGTTGGTTCCCACTGATAGGTAGAGGATTAAGAGGTTCATTTATGGCCTCACATATCAGTTGCGGTTACTTATGACTCGGGAAAGAGTATCTGGTACTACTTTTGATGTGGTAGTTGATATTGCTCAGCAGATAGAGTTGGTCCGTAGCCAGGAGCGCGGTGAGAGTGAGGCCAAGAGGCTTCAAGGTTCGTGCGGTTTTGGTGGGGTACCTTCTGGAGGGCAGTCCTACCACAGCAGGGGTCTTTCTGACAGGCACGCTCAGACGGGTCATCTAGTTCACCGTGGTTCATCATCCAACCATTGTTCATACAGTTATCCTCAAAGCCAGTCATATCTCAATGCCCTTGCAGCCCAGAGTATGTCTCGTGCTCCTTCAGTCAGGGATCATCTATTGCAGGTTCTTCTGGTAGTTATTCTAGTTCTCGAGGTCTGCCTTAAAACCCGCCACCATATTTTGAGAGGGATTTCCATGAGTGTGGAGAGCTGGGTCATGTGAGGAAATATTGTCCCCGCCTTATGTGAGGTCCAGTTCAGTAGAGAAGTCAAGCTATGACTTATGCACTAGTTGCTCCACCACCCGCCTAGCCAGCTCGGGGGTGTGGCTCATTCAGCTAAGGGTCGCCCAAGTCAGGCCCGATTGTATGTTTTTCCTGCCAGGACAGATTTTGTTTCTTCAGATGCAGTGATCACAAGTATTGTCTCAGTGTGTCGCATGGAGGCTTCTATATTATTTGACCTTGGTTCCAATTATTCGTGTGTATCATTGTACTTTACTCATTATTTGGATATGCCCCGTGAGTCCTTAGTTTCACCTATTAGTGTATCTATACCGGTGGGCGACACCATTATTATGGACCATGTGTATTGGTCGTGTGTGGTAACTATTGGGGGACTGGAGAATAGAGTTGATCTTTTATTGCTCAGTATGGTTTATTTCAATGTAATCCTGGGTATGCACTGGTGTAACGACCCGATCGGTCATTTTGAGTGTTACAACCCCTTTCCCCCATTTACTGGGTATCCTGTGTTCAATTATAATTTTGTGACATGTCGGAGAGGCATCCGTATGAATTGGAACACTTAGTTCCAAGACTTAAAGCTTAAGTTGAAATAGGTTGACCGGATATTGAATTATGTGTAAATGACCCTAGAATCGAGTTTTGATAATTCCAATAGCTCCGTATGGTGATGTTGGACTTAGGAGTGTGTCCGGAAAATTATTTGGAAGCCCGTAGCTAAATTAGGCTTGAAATGGGTAAACTAGAAATTTATGTTTGGAAGTTTGAACGCGTAATTGACTTTTTGATATGGAATCTGATTCTGTAAATTGGAATATGTCCGTTATGTTATTTATGATTTGAGTGTAAAATTTGAAGTCATTCCAGATTGATTTAATGTGTTTCGGCACAAGATATAGATTTTAGGTGAAGTTGTAATTTAGAAGTTATTATGTGTGATTTGAGGCCTCGAGTAGGTCCGTGTAATCTTATGGAACATGTTGGTATATTAAGACTGGGTTTCAAGTGGCTCGGCTGAGTTTCGGACTTGGTTCGGATCGATTTATGATTTTTGGAAGCTGCTGGAAATTTTGGTTGCAGATGCAACCGCCTCTGCGGAAGATTTGTCGCAGAAGCGACTTCGCAAAAGTGAGCATCTCCTCGCATAGCAGAAGCAAAATGGGGAGGTAAGTTGTTCATCGCAGGCGCGGTCACTGGAAAACACAGGAGCGATGCACTCCGCAGGTGCGGAGCATGTTTCTCAAAAGCGCGACTGCAGATGCGGTCCTAGGCATCATAGAAGCGATCATTGATGGACAATGCGACCGTAAATGCGGAAACGCAGGGAAGAACCCTTTAAGTTCGAGGGTTCAATATTTTCACCCATTATTTGGCTTTTGGAGCTCGATATGTGAACACCGATTCGGAGTCGGATTTGAGTGAAATTAGTATGGTTGAACTCATAATTGAATGTATTGTCGGATTTTGTGAGTTTCATCGGATTTCGAGACGTGCCCCCCACGGGGCAATTTTTGAGTGTAATTTTGGATTTTGTGGAAAATTAGTATTTATATATTGAATTAATTCCTATAATTTATGTTGACTTAATCGAATTAATTGTGACCAGATTCCAGCTGTTCAGAAGTTGATACACGCATAATGCAATTTCTGGAGCATTGTTTAGCTTACTCGACATTGTATTCGGTATGTTCGAGGTAAGTAACTCTTCTAATCTTAGAGCTAAGGGTATGAACCTTGATTATTGTCGCGTCCCTCTTTTCTCGCGAAATCGGGTTTCGACACATGACAACTCTTTTAAAGGAAGGTGTTAAAAGAGAGAGTCGCCACCTAACGAGTTTGAGATGCGTTAGGGCACCTATTTGCAAATAACTCTAGTTTAACCAGTTTGCGTCACCAAAGATCAGGTAAGGGCTCAAATTACCTCGAGGAGAAGGTGTTAGGCATTCATTGAGGTCCACAACTGTGGGTCCCGGTCGAACTCGAATTATATGAATTAGTCAAAAACAAGAGGGAAAGATAAGAAGTTTAAAAAAAATCATTTTCAGAAAGGCCTTGAGTAAACATAGTTAATTGGTTTAAAGACAAGATGGGGGCTCTTAAGTTTTTTATCCTAAAGGATCACCCCGTGCAACATAAATAATACTTCGTAGCTCCCTCGAGGTGGGGTGTTACTCGTATTATTCAGCGGGCATATACTATCATCTCTTACTACCCGATTACTATCTTTATGTTTTTACCTAAAGCGCACTAGTTGATTCTAAACAGTGCCTTATGCGTGCACTACCCGTCTCATGCCTATGGTACAGGAGGCGTTTGGACCTCTATTTTGGGTGGTTCTAGACTTAACTTAGGTTGCTCAAAACGATAAGAGTAGGTGACATACAAAACAAGTTGGACTTCATGTGAAGGCAATTAAGGGCTCAAGTTAGCCTCCACACTTAGACAACAAATGTACGCAAACAAATTAGGTGTTTTACAGTTTCAGAATTGAAACAAGTTAAAGCCATTAACCCTATAGACATAGTTTCTATGTTACCTTTGGATTCAAACGTGCAGGCAGTTTCAGAGCAAGATGCCATTTTAGATACAATTTCTAAGCGACTACACAGTCGGCCTGCTGATTATAGATTATAAGCAATTAAACCTATAGTCATGATATCTAGGTGATTTATGCAATAGTTGGCAGTGATAACTATTGAAGATACTCAGAATTACTCAGTTTGATCCTATAGGCATGCTTTCTAATAGTGGAAACAAAACAGTGTTTAAAGTTCAACATTAGCACTTGAAAGAAACGAGCAGGATAATAATTAAGATTGGTTTAGACCCTATAGGCAGGATTTCTATAGTCATAATTGAGACTGATTTTAGATCCTATTGCCATGGTATCTAAATTGCATATTAGGTAGCATGTAAATTAACAGGATCTTATACAGCCTAATGCATGTGCACATTGAGATATTGGTCATTTAATATCCTATAGGAATCATTTCTAACAGGTAAAAGCAGAACGCACTTGAGCAAAGTACAGAACCTATAGGCACGATCTCTATCCATTTCATTGCAAGTATTAAGATAAACCCCCCTTTCCCAGTTTTACTAATACCCCAATTGTTATTATAATATTATTACAGACCCAATTAATGGCATAAATTATTAAATAAAATAACTAGAGTGAGCCTACAGCAGGCCCAAAGATATACCCAGCCAGGCCAGGCATTCATTCCCATGGTTCACAACAGCCTAGAAATTACATCTTCATTGACATAAGGCATCCAGAAACCAATTGCTTCATCCAGTAGGTAGAAAACAGAGTTGAGCAAATAGAATCAAGACCCTAGTGTGTAAGAGTTCCCAAGGGCTTCAAGAACCCAGGGCAGTGCTCACACTAGGGAGGTTGGTAGGGGAAATTTAGAGAAAGACTAAGGACCAAATCCTAGTGTGTCAGAGTTCACAAGGGTCTCAATTGGACCCCGAGAAATGCTCACACTAGGAAAGTAAAATGATAGAACCTAAGTAGCCTTGGATTTCAGCCGGCTAAGAATAAGAACTCAAAAGAGACCAGGCAGTAAGGGAATAGACTAAGGTTAAGGGACAACATTGAGGGATACAAGAAGATTCAAGTTGAGCACATAGAATAGGTAGTAGAACATGCTTAGGTTTTGAGAACAAACTTAACAATGTTTCAGAAAAAGAAGTTCAACACATAATTCATATACTAACAAGACAGGTTTGCAAGATTGATTTACATAGACTTATAGTTAGAAAAAGGTTCAGATTATGCTAAGTGTAGATGCTAGTGTTCCAAGAAGGGATCATATCAATTGGCAACATAAATTAACAAAATGAGAACAAATTAAGGCAACTATTGGGAAGTCAAGACATGGTAGAAGCATACAGGATCAAACATGCTACATGTCATCACAACAAGTTCAGAAACAGACTTATGCTAGACACTTAGTGAATACATTCATGCTTAGTCATCTAACCCATAAAAGGGGATATGAAAGCATGTTCAAGTAACAGGGTTAATAGAAAATTTAAACACTAGAGAGATGGCTAAAGTGCAAAGGTTCTAAACATTAGTAACACATAGACTAGGCAGACTTAAAATAAATTAATTAGCTCAAATCAGGTATAAGTATGTCTCAAACTACAAACGTAATGGAATTAAAATTAGAAAGGCCTAAAATTGAAGTAAGAAAGTCAAAATTGCACATGAGAACAACCCAGAAACGTATTAAACCACAATCTTTAGAAGTCAAAACATATGCTGATGACAGGTAAATAGGAATGAAATGACAAAGGTTTGGCAACTCACCAGTTTAGCGAAAAAACAAGAAAGAACTGAAGTTTATAGTGTTGTGAATATCAACAAAGAGCAAGAACCCAGAATTTCTGGCCTTGGCTTTCAGCCGGCCAAGAACCAGAATGTAGAGCAAGAGTATTAGAGAACAAAGAGCACGCAAATTTAATTTTTTTAGTAAATTTCTTAATGATTCGCCCCCTCCCAAAGGGGAATGGGGAGGGGATTATATAACAGTAGAAATCGAACACCCAAACAAGGAAAATCATCAATCAAATACTAGAAAGGAAAGAACATCACATGCAATCAAAATCAGTAAGGAAAAGAGAGAAATTTCAAAACCCTAATTTTAGGGAAAGTACAAAAATCGACAGAATCTAAAATAAAAAGTCAAATGTTGCACAGCATAAGATGAATATAGCCAGAAACATTGCTTAAAATCAAAGAATCGAACCAATTTTGGTTCGATCTAAAGAGATCTGAAATGCTAATATTTAGGATAAGTAAGAATCAATAGAGATACACAGAGATTCATACCCATTATAGAACAAGAATGAACATAGACGGAATGGTAGAAAGGTCAAGAAGTTGAACCAACTTTGGTTCGATTTGGATGAGATCCTCTTGCCATGTTTAGGCAAACGGTATAAAGAAGAATCCAGTACCAGGGAAGAGTCGTATATGGCAAAAAATGGCCGTATAATCCCATGTTTGGTGGGATTAGGAGAGGGATTTGGGGGAGAAGACGACTAGGGTTTGACAAATAGGGGGGGGGGGTTGAGAGAGTTCAAAGGCGGCAGGTGGTGAAAGTGATTTAGGGTAATTAAAAGGGAAGGGGTAATATGGTCTGTTGATCTCAAAGATCAACGACCACGATTGGCTGGGGGTCTTGGGTCGGGTTGGTTTAATTGGTTGGGTTGGGGGTTATTTGGTTTGGGCTTCGATGATATTGGGCTGGGACCGGGTAGTCTAGGTCCGAAAATAGGTAAGGTTTGGGGCAGATGTTAAATACCCAATGTTTAATAAATAAATAATTTATAAAAGTAATTAATAAATATCAAAAATATCATTTGTGCATTAAAGTGATTAAAAATAACTACTTAACATTATAAAAATATAAAAAGGTATTTTCTACATAAATAATGTAATTATATATACATGTGGGCTATTATTGCTAAAGGTGTAATTTAGCCTTAAAAATGCAAATGTAGTTATAAGAAATGCACTGAAAACTACTTAAAACCTCATGATGGTATAAATGATAAGTCTAGATGATTAAATCATCATAAAATAACATGGAGGATAATTATTGTATATTTATACAATAAAAATGCAGAAATAAATTGGTTTAAAGTCTTTAAGAATTATGGAAAATTATGAAAAATGCTTGTATAGGTTTATAAGCTAAATGATGATGTGAATATACTATTTTGAAAGTATATATATATATATATATATGTGTGTGTGTGTGTGTGTGTGTGTGTGTGTGTGTGTGTGTGTGTGTTTTAAAAATACGAGGGAAAAATTGGGTATCAACAATTATATGTGTTATGTGTTTGGTGTTGAGGTGACGCACATGCTAGGTGACGTGCATGTGGGCATGCACCATGTGAACTGTGGTTTCGTTAATCATGTGGTACTGTGTAATTACCTGAACTTATCTGTAATTATGAAAATCGCTACGTACTAGAGCTATTGAGCTGTGATCCATGTTAGAAACCATGTCTAGGCTACATGCTTATTCTGTTGGGACCCATTGAGGTCGTTACTGATGTTGAGTTATTTGCTTACATTTTAAATTTCATACTTAGTCATATTCATTCATTTCATATTATGTCTTAGTTTCTGTTGTTATTTATTGACACATCATATCATCATTTGTTTGGGCTAGTTTCATGACAATGTGAGCCCGTGAGACTGTACAGATTGATGACTGAGTGAAGCCGACAGCCTGATTGTGAGGATATTGATACTATAGCACGTGAGTTTCCCGTGTGGTTTATAGCGCTTGGGTTGAAGGAGCCCCTCCGGAGTTTGCACACACACCCAGTGAGCGCGATTGATTTATATTGAGGGATGGATCTTCCCTAGACATGGATCTTGTCCAAAATATTTATATTTAGGGATAGATCTTTCCTGGACATGGATCTTGTTCGAATCGTTGATATTTGGGGATGGATCTTTCCTTGGTCTGTATTGGACTTGTACAGTACTGAGTGACTAGATGTCAGTTATTATGTGTGTGTATATATATATATATATATACATATAATAACTGACATGAATCTTCTATGGGATGGATTGGCCCTATACAGTACTGAGTGATTGAATACTCTGAGAGTGCGAGTATGTGAGTTCACCTCTGAGATACATAGCATTGACATGCACACATGACATACATGCATACAGATATATTTTCCTCATGTTGTACAGGTATCACATCATTCATGACTTCTCACACATATTGACATATGGGCATAGTGATGCATTTTACACTGGCTATCTGGAAAGAAAATGAAACATATTATTTATTGTTAAAATGAGTTTTGGGAAAATGATTGTTTTCAAACTTACTCATTTTCTTGGCAACTTCGGTAAACGACTTGAGTTTTCACTAATACACTTGAAAGAATAACTATTTTCACAAATCGTGATTAAGCTGAGCATTTTATCTTTGAGTTACTTCTTTTATTACTTGCTTTATGTTGTTATGAATTGTTGTTGGTTATTGGAGTTGGACTCTGACCTTGGTACAAGCTCGTCACTACGTTCAACCTATGGTTAGATTTGTTACTTATTGAGTACATGGGGTCGATTGTACTCATATTACACGTGTGCACCATGCGTGCATATTTTGGATGTCAATGATGATGTACATCGCTGGAGCTGGATCTGAAGATGTACCTGTGTTCCAGTCATTGCTGCCTCTTATTCATGGTATCTTTAGAATTTTACCATATTTATGTATATTTCAAACAGATGATGTATTCTTATTTGACACCAGCCTTTTAAATTCTAATCTTAGAAGCTCATGAGTTGTACTATCGGTCCTTGGGGAGCGTATTGGAGTGAGTTACATATTTATGGAATTTGATAGTTGTTAATTGGCTTATCTGAATGGTTGGGTTAGGTTACATCAAGACTTGGTAGATTTTGGGTCGTCATAAGTTGGTATCAGAGCTCTTGGTTCATAGGTTCTACAAGTCATGAGCAAGTGTCTAGTAAAGTCTTGTAGATCGGTATGATGACATTCATACTTATCTTCGAGTGGATATAGGGCATTTAGGATAATTTCCCATTTTCTTTCCTTATCATGCATAATTGATTCATCTTGAAACATAACTCTTTGAATTCTATCCACGCATTCGTGTGTGCATGTGAGCGCTCGGTATCAGCTTTGCATCGCCGGCTTGTGATTTCATGAACGAGGTTCGAAATATGTATTCTGTGTTTTGGTGATGGGCCAGTCTGGAAGACTTGAGGCCAGGTTTAGACCGTAGCTCAGGCTCGGTATCTTCGGTTATAACTTGTACATTTGGAATCATATGTCTGGTAGTGTCCCTATGAGTGGAGCTTGTGGCTCAATGAACGATCGAATGGCTATACGATAAGTATGATATGACTATAGGATGTGTTAAGATAGTTTGAATATGACGAGAAGCATTTGTCGATATGTAATAAGGGCCATTGGGTGCTTGACTTCGGTCTTGATTTTATGTATAGTCTCGACTAAGGAATGAGTGTGTTGAAGGATCTTTCTTGTTGTTAAATTATGGAGAGAATTAGATTTTCATGTTGTGTTGATGAGTTCAAACTCAGAAAGATTAAGTTATTGCATAGTAATTATGGCTGCGCAAGGGTATAGCAAGATGCCAACTCGATGCTAAACAGGTGGGTTATCTCCTGTGGAGTAATCTACGTAGGTATGTTCCCTATAATGTTGAGTGGAGAGTTCCTTATCTACCAGCGGGCTGTATGTGTTGAGATTTGAATTTTAATCCGATTGAGAAAGTTGACTTTTTTGTCAAGAGAATAAATGCGAGTTTAGCGGATGATTGAGGTATTTTATGGTTGGTGTTGCATGAGCTTAAGAATGTTTTTTGCTGAACTGACTGCGGTATTATTGCAGCAATATATCATGGTTATTGTGAGTTATGGAATGTTTTGTTCTATGGTTTTGAGCCAAGTGGGGGAGCCTGCTGCAGACAGTTTAATTTCTTGGTTATATATTAAATTTTAGTTCTGGTCTGAGGCATGGTTGTGGGTTAGTTATTACTTGCAGAGGTTGAGATCGAGAAATACTAGAATAATGAAATTCCTGAATACGGGTTATATTGCGCTTTATGAGTATATGAAAATCATGGAATGATTAAGTTGTTATTTGAAGGATGTAGTGCGCACAAAGTATAAATTTGATTGATGATGTTAAGGTAGGATTACTTTTTTGGGAGCTGTTGTGATAATGGGGCATGTGTCTTCTGACCCATTTGGGCAGTGCAATTTGGATTTGAACAAAGTGGGCGACTCTTGAGAAAGTTCCAATGGGTTCGAGGTTTATATATAGCAATTGAGAATTTCTCCGGACTTGTGTATGGATAAAAATCTGAGATTTGCATTTTATGGTGCCTGGACTTACTGTAACTCTGTATGACTATGGATTCTACATTCCAGTATAAGAAAGGTAAAAGAACAATTTTAAATTCACTTAAGGTATTTTCAGAATGAGCGTTTTGGTTGTGGTTCTTACGGGTGTGCTTAAGAAGAGTACAATGGCTTATGGGTCTTAGGGCGGTGTCGTTTTATGTTAGGATGTCTTGTAGTAAGCTTTGGGTAATTATGATGTGGTGAGGCACTACAGATGTTTTAGTGGCAATATTTTTGGGTTTTGGTGGCCTGCGTGACTTGGTCGAGTTAGAGAAATTTAGTTCTGATAGCTTGGTTATGTGCAAATGGATTTCAAAGTGTTCTTGATGGTTTCTACCATGGTTTGAACCGGGTATTCTCTATCGGTGGGGGGGACGTGTTTTCTATTGTGATTTTCTACTAGAAAGAAGCAAGAGAAAGGTTTCTAACTTACCGGGTATGTAATTTGCTGGTGACCCAGAGTTGATAATGAGATTTTTGTGTTTTTGACATGATGGCATGATAGATGCTGTGTGTTGTGCGGGATTTAGATTTACATGTACAAGGTGGTCGTTCAATCTTGATAGGAAGATCACAAATTTTGGACAGAATGGTAAATTTTAGATATTTAGATGAATGTTATAATTGCTCGGTAATCCCTGAAAAGGGTGCGCATTTTAAAAGGCGCATTATGTTTTGACTTACAGATGTTCATTGGTATTGCAGTACTAACCTGGTTGATAGACTGCTAATATTCAATTATTGCTATGTGACACGGAAGAATTATGAAAATATTCCTCGTGAGATGATCGTGCATGAAAGATGCAGTAGTCATTCGAGTGCTGGAGTCGGGATAAGTTATGGCGATTGATGTATTCTATGAATTTGGAGACTGGAGTTCTCAGAAGCATATTGTTTCGGGGTTGTGGCCTATTTGAGGTGAGTGTTTTATTTAAACTCAATGGACACACTAGTTGCGTTAATTATTTGTGAGTGCTACGCGCTATGAGTGCGCACATATGTGAAGTTTGAGCCCATGTGCGGGAATTGGGGCAAGTATTCACACTCGCAAGAATGCTTAGGCTATGATATGCCTAGAGTTGACTGTTAAGCATAAAGTTATAACGTTTCTCATATCCGTACCTTTGTTTAGAACTATCTGGGCTACATTTGAGGTTACAAAAAAAGGCTAATTCCCTGAATAAACAGTGTAGTTACTATTTATGTGTTAACTTGCTGAATTGAAGTGTGATAGCAGACCTTGCACATGCTTACACTATGGCGTGTTATTTATACCAGTCCAGGAGCATGAGAATCTTATTTCATTATCATATACATGTGTAATTGTTTAATTGCTTTTGTATGATATGCTGGGACTAGAGGCCCGTGACCATGCCAGGCGATTTATCTGATTCATTAAGTTTCGTCCTCTATAATTGTGCACATGCGCCTACGGTTATCCTCTTTACGAAATTTGAGGAGTTGGTTGTAACATTGCGGTTGTGGTGGTGCTTGTTAAACTTGCAATACGGTTCTCTTCGTTGAGACATCTCCCATTTTTGGGTACACGAATTGCGCAGTTGTGTCTTGAGTTATGTTGATGTGGCGTGTCTGTGGGATAGTTGTGTTTAATAATATAAGGTCGTTTGACCTAGAATGGGTACTATCATGTTTGATTATGGTATATCCAGGAGGATAATAATGAAAGTCGACTTAGAAAGTTATTATGGTTCTGGTTGGGGCGAGAGAGTTCCATGACTTGGTTATCTGATAAGGGGTCATGAGATTTTTGCGTGTTTATTTCATTATCAGCAGTGTACGAAGGTTTTGGATCGAGGTTTTGTTTGATATGGGGTTTAATACCAGTACCGAGTTGGTTTTGGAGTAGTTACTGTGATCAGGAATGGTGCTACGAGCATGCGAGTTGTGTAATATGTTAGGTGATTATATCCGTTGTTATGGTTATGGCTCGATGCAGCTTGTTCAGACTTATACAATGTCTAACAGTGAGATTCGGGTCTTGTAAGAAATTTTGAATGTTGGGAATTAGATTCCACTATTTTTGGGCTAAGGTTAAATTAATGATTTTCAGTTGTGTTGTGTTGTCATGCCTATGTAGAATAGGGTGACCGTGGTATCGCCCCCGGGTATGTGCGTGGGAAGGTGGAACAGTGATCTAAAGGTTTAGGAGCAACTCTTGGCACGTTCAAGGACTAACGTATATTTAAGTAGGGGAGAATGTAACGAACCGACCTGTTGTTTTGAGTGTTACATCCCCGTTCCCCCAGTTACTTATTATCTTGTGTTCAATTATAATTTTGTGACTCGTCGGAGAGGTTTCAGAATGAACTGGAACACTTAGTTCCAAGACTTAAAGCTTAAGTTAAAAAAGGTTGACCGGATGCTGAATTATGTGTAAACGACCCCGAAATCGAGCTTTGATGATTCCAATAGTTCCGTATAGTGATTTTGGACTTCGGAGCGTGTCCGAAAAATTATTGGAAGCTCGTAGCTAATTTAGGGTTGAAATGGCTAAAGTAGAAATATAAGTTTCGAAGTTTGACCTAGGAGTTGAGTTTTTGATATCAGGGTTGGAATCCAATTCTGAAGACTGGAATAGGTCCATTATATCATTTATGATTTGAGTGCAAAATTTAAAGTCATTCCGGATTGATTTCATATGTTTCGGCACAAGATATAGAATTTGGAAGTTTGAACACTTTATAAGATTTATTTGAGGTGCAATTGTAATTTAGATGTTATTATGTGTGATTTGAGGCCTCAGGTAGGTCCGTGTGATGTTATGGAATGTGTTGGTTTATTCGTATGGGGTTCTGAGTGGCTCAAGAGAGTTTCGGACGTGGTTCAGATCGATTTGAGCTTTTTGGAAGCTGCTAGAATTTTTTGTTGCTGATGCAACCACTTCTGCAGAAGATTTATTGCAGAAGCGACTTCACAAAAGCGAGAATCTCCTTGCAAAAGCAAAATGGGGAGGTAACCTGTTCATTGCAGAAACGGGCACAATTGCGCACCTGATTATACGTGTTATGTGTTTGGTGTTGAGGTGACGCATATGCTAGGTGACTGGCATGTGGGCGTGCACCGTCTGAACTGTGATTTTGTTATTCCTGTGGTACTGTGTAGTTACCTGAACTTATCTGTAATCATGAAAATCTGTACGTACTAGTGTTATTGAATTGTAATCCATGTTAGAAAGCATGGCTAGGCTAAGTGCTTATTCTGCTGGGAACAATTGAGGTCGTTACTGCTTTTGAGTTGTTTGCTTACATTGGAAATTTCATACTCAGTCATATTTATTCCTTTCATATCATATCTCTGTATGTATTGTTATTTATTGATACATCATATCATCACTTTTTTGGGCCAGTTTCATGACATTATGAGCTCGAGAGACTGGAGAGATTGATGGTTGAGTGAGGCTGAGGGCCTATTTGTGAGGATATTGGTACTATAGCACGTGAGTTATTCTTGCGATTTATAGCGTTTGGGATGAAGGAGCCCCTCCGGAGACTGCACACACCCCTAGTGAGCGCGGTTGATTTATATTGAGGAATGGATCTTCCCCGGATACGAATCTTTTCGGAAGCATTTATATTGAGGAGTGGATCTTCCCCGGACATGGATCTTGTCCGAAGCATTTATATTGAGGGATGGATCTTCCCTGGACATGAATCTTGTCCGAATTATTGATATTTAGGGATAGATCTTCCCCTAGGCTGGATTGGCCTTGTATAGTATTGAGCGACTAGATGTGAGTTATTATCTATATATATTGGGATGGATCTTCCCTGGGCTGGATTGGCCATATACTGTACTGAGTGATTGAATACTCTGAGAGTACGAGTACATGAGTTCACCTCTGAGATACATAGCATTGACATGCACACATGACATACATGCATAGAGATGTATTTTCCTCACACTGTATGGTATCACGTCATTCATTACTTCTCACACATATTGACATATGGGCATAGTGATGTATTTTACACTAGCTATCTGGAAAGAAAATGAAATAACTTATTTATTGTTGAACGGAGTTTTGGTAAAATTACTGTTTTGAAACTTACTCATATTTTTGGCAACTTTGGTAAACGACTTGGGTTTTCACTGATACTCTTGAAAGGCATAACTATTTTTAGAAATCATGATTAAGCTGAGCATTGTATCTTTGATTTACTTCTTTTATTACTTGCTTTATGTTGTTATGAACTGTTGTTGGTTATTGGAGTTGGACTCTGACCTTGGTACAAGCTCATCACTAATTTCAACCTAGGGTTAGGTTTGTTAGTTATTGAGTACATGGGGTCGGTGCTACTCAAACTACACTTCTGCACCTTGCGTGCAGATGTTGGATGTCAATGATGTTGTACATGGCGGGAGCTGGATCTAAAGATGTAAATATGTTCTAGTCATTGCTGCCTTTTATTCACGGTAGCTTTAGAATTTTAATATGTTCATGTATATTTCAAATAGATGATATGTTCTTATTTCACAATAGCTTTGTAAATTCTAATCTTCGAAGCTCATGATTTGTACTACCAGTCCTTGGGGAGTGTTTTAGAGTCAGTTATATATTGATGGAACTGGATAGTTATTAATCGGCTTACCTGACGGTTTGAGTTAGGTGCCATCAGGACTAGGTGGATTTTGGATCGTGACAAGTTGGTATTAGAGCTCTAGGTTCATACGTTCTACAAGTCATGAGCAAGTGTCTAGTAGAGTCTTGCGGATCGGTATGATGACGTCCATACTTATCTTCGAGAGGCTACATGGCATTTAGGTTAATTTTCCATTTTATTTCCATATCGTGCGGAATTGATTCAGCTTGAGACATAACTCTTTGAATTCCTTCCATGCATTCGTGTGGGCATGTGAGCGCTCGGTATCAGCTGTGCATCGCCAGCTTGTGATTCCATGAACGAGGTTCGAAATATGCATTCTTTTTTTTGGTAATGGGCTAGTTTGGAAGACTTGAGGCTAGGTTTAGACCGTAGCTCAGGCTCTGTAGCTTCAGTTGTAACTTGTACATTTGGAATCATATGTCCGGTAATGTCCCTATGAGTGGAGCTTATGGCTCGATGCACGATGGAATGGCTATACGATAAGTATGATATGACTGTAGGATGTATTAAGATAGTTTGAATGTGACGAGAAGAGTTTCTCGATATGTAAGAAGGGCCATTGGGTGCTTGACATCGGTCTTGATTTGATGTATAGTCTAGAGTAAGGAATGAGTGTGTTGAAGGATCTTTCTTGTTGTTAAATTATGGAGAGAATTAGATTTTCATGTTGTGTTGATGAGTTCAAACTCAGAAAGATTAAGTTATTGCATAGTAATTGTGGCTGCGAAAGGGTATAGCAAGATGCCAACTGGAGGCTAACAGGTGGGTTATCTCCTGTGGAGTAATCTACGTAGGTATGTTCCCTATAATGTTGAGTGGAGAGTTACTTATCTACCAGCGGGCTGTATGTGTTGAGATTTGAATTTTAATCCGATTAAGAAAGTCGACTTGATTGTCAAGAGAATAAATGCGAGTTTAGCGGATGATTGAGGTGTTTTATGGTTGGTGTTGCATGAGCTTAAGAATAGTTTTTGTCGAACTTACTGCGGTATTATTGCAGTAATGGAGTATGGGTATTGTGATTTATGGAATGTGTTTTCCTATGGTTTTGAGCCAAGTAGGGGAGCCTGCCGCTGTCGGTTTAATTTCTTGATTATATGTTAAATTTTAGTTTTGGTCAGAGGCATACTTGTAGGTTAGTTATGACTTGCAGAGGTTGAGAACGAGAAAGACTAGAATAATAAAATTCCTGAATACAGGTTATATTGCGCTTTATGAGTATATGAAAATCATGGAATGATTAAGTTATTACTTGAAGGATGTAGTGCGCACGAAGTTTGAATTTGATTGATGATGTTAAGGAACGATTACTTCTTTGGGTGTTATTGTGATAATGGGGCATGTGTCTTCCGTCCTGTTTGGGCGGTGCAATTCGGATTTGAAAAAAATGGGTGACTCTCGAGAAATTTCCTATGGGTTCGAGGTTTATAAATAGCAATTGAGAATTTCTCCGCACTTGTCTATGGATAAAAATCTGATATTTGCATTTGATGCTGCCTGGACTTGCGGTAACTCTGTATGACTATGGATTCTACATTCAAGTATAAGAAAGGTAAAAGAACAATTTTAAATTCAGATTAGTTATTTTCAGAATGGGCGTTTCGGTCGTGGTTCTTACGGGGGTACTTAAGAAGAATATAGTAGCTTATGGGTCTTAGGGCGATGTCATTTTATGTTAGTATGTCCTGTAGTGAGCTTTGGGTAATTATGATGTAGTGAGGCACTACAAATGTTTTAGTGGCAATATTCTTGGGTTTTGGTGGCCTGCGTGGCTTGGTCGAGTTAGAGAAATTTAGTTCTTATAGCTTGGTTATGTGCAAATAGATTTCAAAGTGTTCTTGATGGTTTCTACCATGAGTTGAACCAGATATTGTCTATCAATGTGGGGAATGTGTTTTGTATTGTGATTTTCTCCTAGAAAGAAATAAGAGAAAGGTTTCTAACTAACCGGGTATGTAATTTGTTGGTGACCGAGAGTTGATAATGAGATTCTTGTGCTTTTCACATGATGGCATGATAGATGGTATGTGTTTTGTGGGATTTAGATTTACATGTACAAGGTGGTCGTTCATTCTTAACTGCTCAGAAGATGCATTGTGTTTTGATTTACGGATGTTCATTGGTATTGCAGTACTAACCTAGTTGATAGACGACTGATATCCAAATTATTGTTATGTGACATGGAGGAATTATGAAAGTATTCCTCGTGAGATGATCGTGCATGAAAGATATGTTGAAGCATATTGTTTCGGGGTTGTGGCCTGTTTGAGGTGAGTGTTTTATTTAAATTCAGTGGAGGCACTAGTTGCATTAATTATTTGTGAGTGTTACGCGCTATGAGTGCGCACATATGTGAGGTTTGACCCCATGTGCGGGCATCAATGCAAGTATTCATACTCGGAAGAATGCTTAGGCTATGATATGCCTAGAGTCGACCATTAAGCATAAAGTGATTACGTTTTTCGTATCAGTACCTTTGTTGAGAACTATCTTGGCTACATTTGAGGTTACAAAGAGGCTAATTCCCCGAATAAATAGGGTAGTTACTATTTATGAGTTAACTTGCCAAATTGAAGTGTGATAGCAGACCCTTGCACGTGGTTACACTATGGCGTGTTACTTATACCAGTCCAGGAGCATGCGAATTTTATTTCATTATCATATACATGTGTACTTGTTTAATTGCTTCTGTATGATATGCTGGGACAGGAGTCCTGTGACCATGCCAGTGAATTTATATTGATGGCACGTGAGTTGTCTGTGCCGTGTGTGGGAATTTTATTTCTATGATAATTTATCTGATTCATTAATTTCCTTCTTCTACAATTGTGCACATGCGCCTACGGTTATCCTATTCACAAAATTTAGGTGTTGGTTGTAGCATTGCGGTTGTGGTGGTGCTTGTTGAACTTGCAATATGGTTCTCTTCCTTGAGATATCTCCCATAATTAGGTACACGGATTGTGCAGTTGTGGCCTGAGTTCTGTTGATGTGGCATGAATGTGGGATAGTTGTGTTTAATAATATAAGGTCATTGGACCTAGAATGGGTACTATCAGGTTTGATTACGGTATATTCAGGAGGATAATATTGAAAGTCGGTTTAGAAAGTGAGTATGAGTCTGGTTGGGGAAAGCGAGCTCCATGACTTGTTGATCTGATAAGGTGTCATGATATATCTACGTGTTTCGTTCATTATCAACAGTGTACGAAAGGTTTTGTAACGAGGTTTTACTGGATATGGGGTTTAATACCAGTACCGGGTTGGTTTTGGAGTATTTAGTGTGATCAGAAATGGTGCTATGAGCATGCGCGTTGTGTAATATATTAGGTGATTATATCTGTGGTTATGGTTATGGCTCGATGCATCTTGTTCAGACATATACAGTGTGTAACTATGAGATTCAGATCTTGTACGAAATTCTGAATGTTGGGAATTAAATTCCAAGATTTTTGGGCTAAGGTTAAATAAATGATTTTCAGTTGTGTTGTGTTGTCAGGTCTATATAGAATAGGGTGACGTGGGATCACACCCAGGTATATGCATGGGAATGTGGAACGGTGATCTAAAGGCTTAGGAACAACTCTTGGCACGTTCAAGAACGAACGTATGTTTAAGTGGAGGAGAATGTAATGACCCGATCGGTCGTTTTGACTGTTACAGTCCCGTTCCCCCATTTACTTCTTATCATGTGTTCAATTATAGTTTTTTGACTCGTCGGAGAGGTTTCAGAATGAATTGGAACACTTAGTTCCAAGACTTAAAGCTTAGGTTAAAAAAGGTTGACCGGATGTTGACTTATGTGTAAAAGAACCTGGAATCGAGTTTTGATAATTCCAATAGCTCTATGTGGTGATTTTGGACATATGAGCATGTCCGGAAAATTATTGGAACCCCGTAGCTAAATTAGGTTTGAAATGGCTAAATTACAAATTTAAGTTTCGAAGTTTGACTGGAGAGTTGACTTTTGGATATTGGGGTCAGTATCCGATTTTGGAAATTGGAAGAGGTCTGTTATGTCATTTATGATTTGAGTGCAAAATGTGAAGTCATTCCGGATTGATTTGATGTATTTCGGAACAAGATATAGAATTTGGAAGTGTGAAAACTTTATAAGTTCGATTTGAGGTGCAATTGTAATTTAGATGTTATTATGTGTGATTTGAGGCCTCGAGTAGGTCCTTGTGATGTTATGGAACGTGTTGGAATATTTGGACGGGGTTCCGAGTGGCTCGGGTGAGTTTCGGACGTGGTTCGGATCGATTTGAGATTTTTGGAAGCTACTTGAATTTTTGGTTGCTGATGCAACAGCTTCTGCGGAAGATTGGTCACAAAAGAGACTTCACAAAAGCGAGCATCTCCTCGTAGAAGAGAAATGGGGAGGTAACATGTTCATCGCAGAAGAGGGCACAATTGCGCACCTGCGACATCGCAGCTGCGGTCAATGAAAAACGCAGGAGCGATGCACTTCATAGGTGCGGAGCATGTTGCACAAAAGCACGACCGCAGATGCTTCCCTAGGCATCGTAGAAGTGATCATTGATAGACAAGCTATTCTCACATAAGCGAGATTTATACCGCATAAGCGGTGGTCGCAGATGCGAAAATGCAACCACAAATGCAGAAACATTGGGCAGAACCCTTTAAGTTTGAGGGTTCGATATTTTCACACATTTTTTAGATTTTGGAGCTCTGTTTGGGCGACCTTTGGGAGGAATTTCACAACACAACTTGGGGTAAGTGTTCTTGACTCCCTTGTGATTATATTCCATGAATTAAGCTTCGTTTTCGGCGTTCGATTATTGATTTTTCAAGAGAAATCGGAGGCATTTTCTACAATTTCATAACATGCATTTTCGAGATTTGAACACCGATTCAAAGATGGATTTGAGTGAAATTAGTATGGTTGAACTCGTAATTGAATGGGTTGTCGGATTTTGTGAGTTTCATCATATTTCTAGACGTGGGCCCCACGGGCGAGTTTGAGTGTAATTTCGGATTTTTTGGAAAGATTAGTATTTTGATATGAAATTAATTTCTATAATTTATGTTGACTGAATCAAATTAATTGTTACTAGATTTGAGCCGTTCAAAAGTTGATATGCGCAGAATGAAATTTTCGGAGCATTGTTTAGCTTGCTCGATATTCGATTCGGTTTGTTCGAGGTAAATAACTCTTCTAATCTTGGAGCTGAGGGTATGAACCATGATTATACGTGTTATGTGCTTGGTGTTGAGGTGACGCACATGCTAGGTGATGGCGTGTGGTAGTACACCGTGCGAACTGTCAAGGATGCAAGCTTATTATGTTGGGACCCATTGATGTCGTTACTGTTATTGATTTGTTTGCTTACATTTATAATTTCATACTCAGTCATGTTCATTCATTTCATATTATGTCTCAATTTCTGGTTTTATTTATTGATACATCATATCATCATTTATTTGGGCTAGTTTCATGACATTGTGAGCCCGTGAGACTGTAGAGATTGATGACTGAGTGAAGTCGACGACCTGAATGTGAGGATATTGATACTATAGCACATGATTTGTCCGTGCGGTTTATCGATCTTGGGATGAAGGAGCCCCTCCGGACTCTGCACACACCCCCATTGAGCGCGGTTGATTTATATTAAGGGATGGATCTTCCCTGGACATGGATCTTGTACGAAGAATTTATATTGAGGGATGTATCTTCCCTGGACATGGATCTTGTCCGAAGCATTTATATTGAGGGATGGATCTACCCTAGACATGGATCTTGTCCGAATCATTGATATTTGGGGATGGATCTTCCCATGGGCTGGATTGGCTTTGTACAGTACTGAGTGACTGGATGTCAGTTATTATGTATATATATTGGGATGGATCTTTCATGGGATGGATTGGCTATATACAGTACTGAGTGATTGAATACTCTGAGAGTGCAAGTACATAGAGATGTATTTTCCTAATGATGTACGGTATCACGTCATTCATGACTTATTACACATATTGACATATGGGAATTGTGATGCATTTTACATTGGTTATCTGGAAAGAAAATGAAGCATCTTATTTATTGTTGAAAGGAGTTTTGGGAAAATTACTGTTTTCAAACTTACTCATATTCTTGGCAACTTCGGTAAACAACTTGGGTTTTCACTGATACTCTTGAAAGGCATAACTATTTTTAGAAATAATGATTAAGCTGAGCATTTTATCTTTGAGTTACTTCTTTTATTACTTGCTTTATGTTGTTATGAACTGTTGTTGGTTATTGGAGTTGGACTCTGACCTTGGTACAAGTTTGTCACTACTTTCAACATAAGGTTAGGTTTGTTAGTTATTGAGTACATGGGGTAGGTTCTACTCATACTACACTTCTGCACCTTGCGTGCAGATGTTGGATGTTAATGATGTTGTACATGGCGGGAGCTGGATCTGAAGATGTTCCTGCATTCTAGACATTGCTGCCTCTTATTCATGATAGCTTTAGAATTTTAATATGTTCATGTATATTTCAAACAGATGATGTATTCTTATTTCACTCCAGCTTTGTAAATTCTAACCGTAGAAGCTCATGATTTATACTACCAGTCCTTAGGGAGTGTATTAGAGTCAGTTATATATTAATGAAATTGGATAGTTGTTAATTTGCTTACCTGATGGGTTGGATTAGGTTCCATCACAATTATGTAGATTTTGGATCGTGACAATTGGTTGTCTCCATGTCACGCTATTCTGGACTGTCACACAAAAATAGTGACGTTGGCGATGCCGAGGCTACCGAAGGTTGAGTGGAGAGGTTCTCCAGATTATGTTCCCAACAGGGTAATTCCTAACTTGAAGGCGCAATGTATGGCTGGGAAGGGTTGTTTGTCATATTTGGCCTCTATGATAGATGTTGATGCAAATGCTCCTACTATTGATTCAGTACCGATCGTGCGAGACTTTTCGGTATTGACTTGGTGTCGGGCACTCAACCTATTTCTATTCCTCCGTATCGTATGGAACCAGCTGAATTGAAAGTTGGGGTGCACCGGTTCTGTTTGTGAAAAATAAAGATGGTACCATGCGGATGTACATCGATTCTAGGTAGTTGAACAAAGTTAGAATCAAGAACAAATATCCTTTGCCGTGTATTGATGATTTATTTGACCAGCTTTAGGGAGCGAGGGTATTCTCCAAAATTGATTTGAGATCTGTGTATCACCAATTGAAAATTTGGGATTCGGATATTCTAAAGACGGCATTAAGGACTCATTATGGTCACTATAAATTTCTGATGCTGTCTTTTGGGATGACCAACGCCCCAGCAACATTTATGCACTCGATGAATAGTGTATTCCAGCCATATCTTGAATCATTTGTCGTAGTATTTATTGATGATGTAATGGTATACTCATGTATCCAAGAAGAGCATGCACAATACTTGGGTATTGTATTACAGATGCTGAGAGAGGAGAGACTTTATGCCAAATTCTCTAAGTGTGAGTTATGGCTTAGTTCGGTAGCATTCTTGGGACACACAGTGTCCAGTGAAGGAATTAAGGTGGATCCGAAGAGAATAGAGGCAGTTTAGAGTTGGCCAAGGCTATCTTCAGCTACTGAGATTCAGAGTTTTCTCGGCTTGGACGGTTATTATCGTCGCTTTGTGTGGGGTTTCTCATCTATTGCATCTCATTTGACTAAATTGACCAATAAAGGTGCTCCGTTCAGGTGGTCGGATGAGTGTGAAGAAAGCTTTTAGAAGCTCAAGACAGCTTTGACTACAGATCCAGTATTGGTGTTGCCTACAAGTTCAGGGTCTTATACTGTGTATTATGATGCGTCGTGTATTGGTCTCGGTGCAGTGTTGATGCAAGACGGTAGGGTGATTGCCTATGCCTCCAGACAATTAAAGGTACATGAGAAGAATTATCTGGTCCATGACCTTGAGTTAGTAGCTATTGTTCATGTCTTGAAGATTTGCAGGGTTTCTCATCTATTGCATCGCCATTGACTAAATTGACCAATAAAGGTGCTCTGTTCAGGTGGTTAGATGAGTGTGAAGAAAGATTTCAGAAGCTCAAGATTGCTTTGACTATAGCTCCAGTATTGGTGTTGCCTACATGTTCAGGGTCTTATATTGTGTATTATGATGCGTCGTGTATTGGTCTCGGCGTAGTGTTGATGCAAGACGGTAGGGTGATTGCCTACGCGTCCAGACAATTAAAGGTACATGAGAAGAATTATCCGGTCTACGACCTTGAGTTAAAATTTATTGTTTATGTCTTGAA
>AWOL01S0031419.1:110915-153709 GCA_000715115.1 Nicotiana otophora
CCCCCCCGAAAAGATATATGTTATAGATTTGTGTGGGTTAAAGAGTTTTTCCAATTAAAGTGATATTTTTGATGTAGGGATTATTTTGTTATTCAGAGTCGCCACTTGGAATTTGATTTTTGGGTGTTCCAAGTCACCTTTTATTTGAATCCCTATTCAAAGGAAGATTTGACTTTTTTATTATTGGTCTACGAAAAAAAAGTACGAGTAAGGAATTCTATTGACCGGGGAGAAGGTATAAGGCATTCCCCGAGTCCCGTAGTTCTATCACGGTCGCTTTATTGACAACAACTTGGATTGAACAAATTTTGGATAAATAGTGATTTATTGGTTTCCATGTTTTATCTATCCGCTTTTGATTAATTAATAAAATATGGAGTTATATTTGAAACGAATCACGTGTGTGAATCCATTTTTTTTATTGTGCTAATATCATGTCACGCGTACGTGTACAGAATTAATAGCATTTTATTATATTACGATTGTTTTGGCCAAAGTTACGCGAACACATACTTCGGTTTTAAATTTGGAAATAACAATTATGCGACGCGAACGTATACATAATCGCAATAAACTAATTAAAAGCGTGCCTAAAGCACTCTATCAATATTCATTATTCTTCCTAAACTTTGAGATTATTGTAAGGTCATGAATTATGAAATTACTTATGGAAGAAGTGTATGATTTTTGATATTTGAGTAAATAAACCATTATGTACCAATATCCTACAGCCCAACAATTGTAGCCCAAACATATTAGGTTCCAGATATTCCCAACTTTAAAGCAAGTTTGAATACCTTATTTCCACAAAACATGATTAAGCATATAACATTTAAGGACTAACTTACATTATTATTTATAAAGTTTAAAGCCAAATAAATAAAATCACATGAAATAAGACAAAAAAACAGAGGAAACCTTTAATGCAAAATTTCCAATTAAATGAGTCTCCAAGAACAGGTACAATAACTCAGACGAACGCCGAACAAGCATAAGCGAAGAAGAATATCCAAGCTAGTGAACGGAGCTCCAACAAAATCCTTAACCTTGAATATTGACTCCACTGTTTGGCGTGTAAAAAGGGATGTTTTGAAGTATATTTGTTGGGTTTTGGGGTGATGAATTGCTGGATTTTTCGAAATAAAGATGATGAAACAATGACACGAGTAGAAATTCCCTTAGCGTAGAAGATGAAAACAAACATAGAAATTCTTTCAGATTTTATTTTATTATTTTATTATTTTATTATTTTTTAATTAACAAATTCCCACATCCCAATTTTCTTCATTTTAAAAAAATTAAATCCCCCACTTTCCTTTACTTTTATTTTTTAATTTTCCACTTTTTTTACTTTTATTATATTAATTTCCCACTTTTGTTATTTTTCTTTTTTTATTTTCCACTTATTTTACTTTTTTGTTTTTTAATTTCTATTTTCTTTTACTTTTGTTTAAAACAATTTCACCTACCTTTACTTTTAATTTTTAATTCCAACTTTCTTTTACTTTTTATTTTTTAAATTTCCACATTCTTTTTCTACTTTCTTTTACCTTTTTTATTAAACAATTTCCAACTACTTTTACTTTTAATTTTTAATTCTATACTACTACTTTTCCTATTTTAATATTCCCATCCAAAACTGTTTTTTTGGTTTTTTAATTTATTTTATTTTCAAATAAAGATAAAAATAAAAATAAAAATAATACTAATACTAATAGTAATAATTGACCTTTTAAATTATTATTAATGTTTACCCTATATATAATAAAATGTAACGAAGCTAAAAATATATATTAAATTTTTAAATATATTAATATAGTAGAAAGTGATAAAAAATTAAATATAGTTAAAAATAAGGTGCTCACAACTGCCCCTCTTTGCATGGAAACATGAAGAGTTTTCAGGAAAATACTAGGTGAGCCATGTGACTAATATTTTACCAAACTATTATTCAAAAGGAAAAGAAATAAAAGATAGGGTGCAACCGAGTCCTGGTTTTGGACAACCTACATATCACGGGTTATAGGTTAATCAGGTCACGTGTAGTTCAAGGAGAGTGATGAATGATGAGTTGGAGAGTCGAGTGAGGTTCCGTCGAGGCTCCGGTATGTGTTCCTGTTAGTGTTAGCCATTGCTACCTTTCCCTTAGATCTGGTGAAGTAATAATGTGTTGCCATCTTTACCACAAACCAACCACCTTAAGCTTACTATATAAGACGCAACAAACGTGTTAGGTTTAAGCATTTTACAGATACAAATCACACGTAAATATGCTATGCTCCTAAAATTATCATCATCTCTAACATGCTTTTGGAAGGCTTCATGTTTCATTCCGGCTTATAAGGTTGCTGCTTATTGATGCTCTTATTTCTTTCTCTTCTTCTTCTTCTTCTTTTCATTTTTCCATTCAATTGCCTTATTTTGATCCCTCATTTTAGAGTCATTGAAAAATATTTGGTCGAACCTTTTGGGGGTTACTTACGTATCATGTCGCCGCATGAATCAGATCATTATGTAGTTCGGGAAAATCGGGAATGGGGTAAATAAACAAACTCTTTTTTTTACCTTTTTACAACACTCAAACCATGAAAGTGTTTAGAAAAAGAATATATATTTTTGCATTCCGTTTTAGTTTTGGAATTTTCGAAAGAAAGGCTTTTAAATTGGATAAAAGGTATTTTTGGATTTTTGGTTTTGATTTTTTTCTTTTGAAACTTTTTGAAAGAAAGACTTCTACAGAAGAAAGAAATTTTTTTTTTAGATTTTGATTTGATTTATTTTCTTGTTAAGAATGAATGACTTCTACAAAGAAAATACTTTTGGGTTTAAAGTTTTAATTTATTTATTATTTGTTTGGGATTTTCTAAGAAAAGACTCCTAGAGAAGGAATTAAAGGAAAATATTTTTTGGTTTTGTTTTTAAAATATTGGGGGACGGAACCGATGAGGTTTGCCTACGTATCTCACATTCGGTGAGAATCCGACCCACGTAGTTCGGTCAAAATAAATAAATAAAAACCATTTTGAAAATTATGATTTTACACACCAGAACCCTTCAAAATTTATTAAAAAAAACGGGTACTTCATGAAAACTTGGAGGAAATTTTCTCTTTCTCTCTCCTCTATTCAATAAATGTATCCTAAAGTCGGTCAACATTTGAGTATAGACTACCAAATAATGTTACATAATGCACAGAAAAATGAACATGTTGGTCTGCAAAATTGGTACTTGTCCTAGACGGGCACGGCCCCTGTGTCGAGTCCTGCTAAGTCCAATACACACGATGCAAATAAAGCGTAGCCTTCTAGGGATATTCATTGCTTGTGGCTTATTTTTCTAAGTTTTCAAATCATAAAGGAGATGGTATCTTGACATGGATTACCCGGGTGGAAAATTCAAGCCGAGGAGCGTCAAGTGTCACCAGTAGTAGAACAACACTAGCTAGCTACGGCTCTCCCGCCTAATCATGTGTGACTAAATCCTTCACTAGAAGCTGGTAGGCTAACTCGCTTTATCTCAAGACAGAAAGTTTGTGATGCTGGTAGGAAAACACAACATAACTCCCTAGTAGAACACTCATAGGGGTGCGAAAGAGGATACAATTTATATCACAGTTCAAATAAATATTAAAGCAGTAAATAAGTGACAAATAGCACATTAGACTCTCAAACACAGTAATATCCAAAACATGATAAAAGCCAAACAAGAATCAATGTACAAAGCTCGAATTCTTATTGATTGTCCCCAACAAAGTCGCAGAGCTGTCATGCCTCCTTTTTGCCCCCACAAAATATATATGTTAAAGATTGTTGTGGGTTAAAAAGTTTTTCCAATTAAAGTGATATTTTTGAAGTAGAGATTATTTTATTATTCATATTCGCCACTTGGAATTTTATTTTTTGGTGTTTCAACTCACCTTTTATTTGAATACCTATTCAAAGGAAGATTTGACGCTTTTATTGTTGGTCTGCAAAAAAAAGGTCCGAGTAAGAAATTTTGTTGACCGGGGAGAAGGTGTAAGGCATTCCCCGAGTCTCGTGGTTCTAGCACGGTTTCTTTATTGACTACAACTTGGCTTGAATTAATTTTGGATAAACTCTGATTTATTGGTTTACATGTTTTATCTATCCGCTTTTAATTATTAAAAAATGAAATTATCTTTTAAACGAATCACGTGTGTGAATCCATTTTTTATTGTGTCAATATCATGTCACGTGTATGTGCAGACAACCAATAGAATTTTATTATATTAAGATTGCTTTGGCCAAAGTTACGCGAACAAATACTTCGGTTTTAATTTTGGAAATCACAATTATGCCACGCGAACGTATACATAATCGCGATAAACTAATTAAAAGCATGCCTTAAGCAATCTATCGGTATTCATTATTCTTCCTAAACTTTGAGATTATTGTAAGGTCATGAATTATGGAATTACTTGGGGAAGAAGTGTATGATTTAGATATTTGAATAAATAAACCATTATGTACCAATACCCTACATCCCAACAATTGAAGCCCAAACTTATTAGGGTCCAAATCTTTCCAACATTAAAGCATGTTTGAATACCATATTTCTTGAAAACATGATTAAGCATACAACATTTAACGACTAATTTAAATTATTATTTATAAAGTTTAGAGGAAAATAAATAAAATCACATGAAATAAGATTAAAACAGAGAAAAGAATAAACCTTTAATGCAAAATTTCTAATTAAATGAGTCTCCAAGAACATGTACAATAACTTAGACGAACGACGAACAAGCATAAGCGAAGAAGAACATCAAAGCTAGTGAACTGAGCTCCAACGGAATCCTCGACCTCGACTATTGACTCTACTGTTTGGCGTGTAAAAGGGGATGTTTTGAAGTATTTTTGTTGGGTTTTGGGGTCATGAATTGCTGGATTTTTCGAAAGAAAGACGAAGAAAGAATGACACGAGTAGAAATTCCCTTACCGTAGAAGAAGAAAAGAATTATTCTCTCAATTCCCTCCTCTCTTTTTTTTTTCTCTCCTCTCCTCTTTTTTTCTCCTCACATTTCTTTTCTATTTATAGAAAATATTTTGGATTTGTTCAGATTTTTATTTTATTTTTTAATTAAACAATTCTCACTTCCCATTTTTCTTCATTTTTAAAAACAATATATTCCCTACTTTCATTTACTTTTATTTTTTAATTTCTCATTTTTTTACTTTTATTATATTAATTTACCACTTTTTTACTTTTCTTTTTTTATTTTCCACTTATTTTACTTTTCTTCTTTTTAATTTCCACTTTTTTATACTTTGTTTTACAAATATTTCACCTACCTTTTCTTTTACTTTTTAATTCCAACTTTCTTTTACTTTTTTTTTTAAAATTTCCACATTCATTTAATTTTATTGTTGTAATTTTCCACTTTCTTTTACTTTTTTATTAAACAATTTTCACCTACTTTTACTTTTACTTTTTAATTTTATACTTCTACTTTTCTAATTTTTTATTCCCATCAAAAAATTTAAAATGTATTTAAGTTTTTCTGTTTTTTAATTTATTTTATTTTAAAAAAAAACAAAAAAATAAAAATAAAAATAAAAATAATACTAATACTAATAGTAATAATTGACCTTTTAAATTATTATTAATATTTACCCTATATATAAATGTAACAAAGCTAAAAAATATATATTTAGTTTCTAAAAATATTAACATAGTAGAAGGTGATAAAAATTCCAATATAGTCAAAACTTAGGTGCTCGCAATTTGTGCCGTGTCCATTGTGAATTTTATACCAATCATCGATGTCTACAACATCTATTTAAATAGCAGGATCTTAATTTACGGCATCGAAGGTGGTTGGAGTTGCTTAAGGATTATGATATCACCAATCTCTATTATCCCGGTAAGGCCAATGTGGTGGCCGATGCCTTGAGTCGTAATGCAGAGAGTTTGGGCAGCTTAGCATACTTACTGATAGCAGAGAAGCCTTTAGCCTTGGATGTTTAGGCCTTGGCCAATAAGTTCGTTAAATTAGATGTTTCAGAGCCGAACCGAGTTTTGGCTTGTGTGATTTCTTAGTCTTCTCTTTATGATCGTATCAGAGAACGTCAGTATGATGACCCCTATCTGCTTGTCCTTAAGAACACGGTTCAGCACGGATGCCAAGGAAGTCACTATTGGGGATGACGATGTATTACGGATGCAAGGTAGGCAATGCGTGCCAAATGTATATGGTTTGCGTGAGTTGATTCTCCATGAAGCTCACAGTTCGCGGTACTCCATCAATTCAAGTGTCGCGAAGATGTATCAAGATTTGAGGCAGCACTATTGGTGGAGGCGAATTAAGAAAGATATAGTTGGGTTTGTAGCTCGGTGTTTACATTGTCAACAGGTAAAGTACGAGCATCAGAGACCGGGCGGATTGCTTTTGAGACATGAAATTCCGGAGTGGAAATGGGAGCGTATTACCATGAACTTCGTAGTTGGGCTCCCACAGACTTTGAGGAAGTTTGATGTTGTTTGGGTGATTGGGATAGGTTGACCAAGTTCGGGCATTTTATTCCAGTTGGTACTAATAATTCTTCGGAGTGGTTGGTTGTGATTTATATCCACAAGATTGTTTGCCTACACGGTGTGCTAGTGTCCATCATTTCAGATCGGGGTACGTACTTTACATCACTGTTTTGGAGAGCAATAAAGCAAGAATTGGGCACATAGGTTCAGTTGAGTACATAATTTCACTCTTAGATAGAAGGACAACCTGAGCGCACTATTCAGATAATGGAGGATGTGCTACGTGCTTATGTCATTGATTATGGGGGTTCTTAGGATCCGTTTATGTCGCTAGAGGGATTTTCTTACAATAACAGCTACCGGTCGAGCATTCAGATGGCTCCGTGTGAGGCCTTATAAGGGAGACGATGTCGATCTCCTGTTGGTTGGTTTGAGCCGGGTAAGGCTAGGCTATTGGGTACTGACTGTTTAGGATTTTTTGGAGAAGGTTAAATTGATTTAGGAGCAGCTACGCATGGTGCAACTTAGGCGGAAGATTTATGCCGACATAAAGGACCGTGATGTCGCTTACATAGTTGGAGAGAAGGTCCTTCTCAAGATTTCACCCATGAAAGCTGTGTTGAGGTTCGGGAAGAAGGGCAAGTTGAGTCCTCGGTATATTGGACCTTTTGAAATACTCAAGAAGGTTGGAGAAGTGGATTATGACCTTGTTTTGCCACCTAGTCTATCGGGTGTTCATCCAGTATTTCATGTATCGGTGCTCCGAAAGTATGTTGGGGATCCGTCTCATGATTTGGATTTCAGCACAGTGCCATTGGATGGTAATTTGACTTATGATGTGGAGCCGATGACCATTTTAGACCAGCAGGTCCGAAAGCAGAGATCAAAGAATGTAGCGTCAGTGAAGGTACAATGGACAGGCTAGCCAGTCGGAGAATCTACTTGGGAGATTGAGCAGGAGATGCAGAGCAAATATCCACACCTATTTGAGACTCTAGGTATGATTCTAAACCCGTTCGAGGATGAACATTTGTTTAATAGGGGAGAATGTAATGATTCGAGAGGTCTTTTTGAGTATTACAACCTTGTTCTCCAATTTATTTCTCAATTTATGCTTTACCATTATTTTATGACTTATCGGGTTAGTTGGTTCGAGTCCAGAAGGATTTCAGAGTGAATAGAGACACTTAGTCTCACAATTAAAAACTTAAGTTAGAAAAGTTGACCGATTATTGACTTATGTGTAAGCGACCCCGTATTTGAATTTTGATGGTTCTATTAGCTCCGTTGGATGAATTTGGACTTAGGAGCATGTCCGGATTGTGATTTGGTGGTCTGTAGTGAAATTAGGCTTGAAATGGCGAAAGTTGAATTTTTGCGAAGTTTGAGCGGAGAGTTCACTTTTTGATATTGGGGTCAGAATCCGATTCTGAAAATTTGAATAGGTCTGTTATGTCATTTATGACCTGTGTGCAAAATTTGAGGTCAATCGGTCTTGATTCGATAGGTTTCGGCTTTGAATCTAGAAGTTGAAAGTTCTAAGTTTCATTAGGCTTGAATTGGGGTATGATTCATAGTTTTAGCATTGTTTGAGGTGATTTGAGGGTTTGACTAAGTTCGTATGATGTTTTGGTACTTGATGGTATGTTTGGTTGAGGTTCAGGGGGCCTCAGGTGAGTTTCGGATGGTTAACGGAATGAATATTGAACTCGAAACTTGGCTGGAATTGTCTGATGCATGTGTCTGGTTTCCTTCTTCGCGTTTGCGAGAGGGTTCTCGCGTTTGCGGAGGGGAACTAGAGGCAGGAAAGATTTTCTCTTCGCGTTAGCAAAGGGGAGAAATGTTCGCGAAGAGTCGGGCATGTTGTGCATCGCAAATGCGAGTGGGTGGTCGCGTTCGCGAAGAAGAGATGGAGTTGGGTGGACCAACGCATTGGCCTACGAGTTCGCAAAGGCCTGAGGTTGGTAAAGCATCACGTTCGTGAGGCTGACTTCGCGTTCGCAAAGAGGAAATTGGGTCCGCACAAAAATGTGCTTCGCGAATGAGAGGGACCTGTCGTGTTCGCGAAGAAGAAACCCTTGGAAAGAATGTTTAAGTTCTGAAATTTTCCATTTTATCAAATTGGAGCCCTGGAATAGGCGATTTTCTGGAGTTTTTCAAGGAAAATAATGGGGTAGGTGTTCTTAACTCAATATTGGTGAAATTACCCAAATCCATGGTTGTTTTTAACATTTAATTGGTGATTTAAGTTGGAAGATTTAAAAAACTCTCTTGGTTTAATTTGAAGATTTGTGGGTCGAGATGATGTCGGAGTTTGGTATATTGGTATGGATAGACTCGTGGTTGAATGGGCTTTCGGATTTTGTAACTTTTGGTTGAATTTTTGAATTTTGATGGAACATTTGTATTTTCATATGGAATTAATTCCTATAATTGTTATTGACTGAATCTAATTATTTATGACTAGATTCGAGGTGTTAGGAGGCCAATTTACGAGGCAAGGGCATAGCGGAGTAAGAAATTACACGGGTTGGGTAAGTAACACTTCTAAACTTAATTATGAGGGTATGAATCCCCGAATTTGGTGTTATATAAATTATTTGGAGGTAACACACACGATAGTTGACGAGCGTGTGGACGTGCACCACAGAAATTGTGACTAGAATAAATTTTGTGAAGTTGTAAAATTAATGAATCATGTTATTATTCGCATATTCTCCATGTGATAGAAGATTGAATTGAGACTCATATCAAAGATCATGATTAGGACACGTGCCGATAATTTGGGGCCCACAGGATCGTGTTGTTGTTGAATTTAATTGTTTTAAAAATGTATATTTCATACTCACTCACGTTCATCCATTCTGAATATATTTATAGGATCGCGGCTTCCCGCTTGCAGCATGATACATATATATATATATATATATANTAGGAAATGCGCCGATAATTTGGGGCCCACAGGGTCGTGTTGTTGTTGAATTTAATTGTTTTAAAAATGTATATTTCATACTCACTCACGTTCATCCATTCTGAATATATTTATAGGATCGGGGTTGCCCGCTTGCGAGCACCTAAATTTTGACTATATTTGAATTCTTACCACCTTCTACTATGTAAATATTTTTAGAAATTTAATATATATATTTTTCAGCTTTGTTACATTTGTTTATATAGGGTAAGAATTAGAAATAATTTAAAAGGTCAAATTAATACTATTAGTATTATTTTTATTTTTTATCTTTATTTTAAAATACAATAAATTAAAAAACTGAAAAATTAAATATATATTTAATATTCGGATGGAAATAAAATAATAGGAAAATTAAAAGTATGGAATAAAAAAGTATAAGTAAAAGTAAGTGGAAATTATTTTTTTTTAAAAAGTAAAAGAAAGTGAAAAATTAAAAGAATGTGGAAATTTTAAAAAATGAAAAGTAAAAGAAAGTTGGAATTAAAAAATAAAAGTAAAGGTAGCTGAATTAGTTTTAAAAAAAAGTCAAAGAAAGTGGAAATTTAAAAAAGAAAAGTAAAATAAGTGAAAATTAAAAAAAGGAAAGTAAAATAAGTGGAAAATTAAAAAATAAAAGTAAGAAAAGTGGGAAATTAAAAGAATTAAAGTAAAGGAAAGTGGGGAATTATTTGTTTTTAAAAAAGAAAAAAAATGGGAAGTGAGAATTCTTTTTAATTAAAAATAAAAATAAAAATAAAAACAAATAACAATCTGAAAAAAATCCGATATTTCTTTTTCTATAAATAGAAGAGAAATGTGAGGAGAAAAGGGGAGGGAGAAGGAGAAAAAAAGAAGGGAGGAGGGAATTGAGAGAAATTATTTTTCTTCTTCTACGCTAAGGGAATTGCTACTTGTGTCATTCTTTCTTCGTCTTTCTTTCAAAAGATCTAGCAAGTCATCACCGAAAACCCAACAAAATACTTCATAACATCCCTTTTTACACGCCAAAAAGTGGAGTCAATAGTCGAGGTCGAGGATTCCGTTGGAGCTCTGTTCAGTAGGTTTGATGTTATTCGCCGCTTATGCTTGTTCGATGTTCGTCTGAGTTATTGTACATGTTCTTGGAGACTCATTTAATTGGAAATTTTTCATTAAAGATTTATTATTCCCTCTATTATTTTTATCTTATTTCATGATTTTATTTATTTGCGTTTAAAATTTAAAAATAATAATGTAAGTTAGTCCTTAAATTAATCATGTTTTTGGAAATATGGTATACAAACTTTCTTTAAGTTGGGAAGATGTGGACCCTAATGAGTTTGGGCTTCAATTGTTGGGTTGTAGGGTATTCGTATATGATAGTTTATTTATTCAAATATCTAAAATCATACACTTCTTCCATAAGTAATTCCATAATTCATAGCCTTCACAATAATCTCAAACTTAGGAAAGAAACAAATCATGAATGCGGTAGAATGCTTTAGGCATACTCATAATTAATTGAATCATTGTGATTATGTATAGGTTCACATGACATAATTACGATTCCCAAAAATAAAATCAAGGTATGTGTTCGCGCAACTTTGGGCGAAACAATCTTAAATATAACAAATATGCCATTAATTGCGTGCACGTACACGTGACATGATTTTGGCACAATAAACAAAACGGATTCACACACGTGATTCGTTTCAAAGGTAATTCTATATTTTAATATAAAAGCAGATAGATAAAACATAGAAACCCATAAATCACAGTTTATCTAAAATTAATTCAAGCCAAGTCATAGTCAATAAAGCAACTGTGCTAGAACCACGGGACTCGGGGAATGCCTTACACCTTCTCCCCGATCAACAGAATTCCTTACCCGAACTTTATTTTCGAAAACCAATAATAATAGAGTCAAACATTCCTTTGACTAGGGATTTAAATAAAAGGTGACTTGGAATACCCAAAAAATCAGTTCCAAGTTGCGACTCTGTAAATAAAATAATCCCTATTCAAATTTGTCACTTTAATTGGAAAAACTCTTTAACCCGTAACACACATATCTTCTGGGGTATAAAAGAGGTGTGACAGCTCTGGCGACTCTTGTGGGGAAAAGAATCTAGAACTTCTAGTTCAGGGTTCAGAATTCCAGCTTTTAATGTGATCTATACTTGGCTTTTTTAATTGTTGATATTACTGTATTTGTGGGCTTGATGTGCTAATTGCCGCTCATTTACCACTTTGATATTATTTGAACTATGTAAACTGCCTTCTTACGTCTCCATTCTGAGTTTTCTGAATTTATGGTGCACACGTGCGCGTGGCCCACTTTTCTGTTAGAGGTCATACTAAATAGAACGAGGCTGGATCAGTAACTAGGCCGGGTAGACTTTTGCCTCCCGACATGTTTCCCCCACCTCGGCTCGAGTTGTCCGCTCGGGTATGCCAGGTCTAGAACAATACACCAAGGTTTTAAACCTAGAATAACATAACCTCATGTCGGATCCCTAGGAGGAACGTTTGTTTGCATCACGTGCATTTGACGTGCATCACATGCGTTTGGTTGCATCACATGCAAGACAGGTGTACCCAAAAATAAAAGACCACCATAATGCATCCTACGTGCTATTTGTGCATTTTGTGTGATCTGATTTGCATGTTGACCGGCTGCTAGAATAAATACAGAAAATTGAGAAAAAGCAGAAGTGAGAAGTAGGAGAGAGAAAATTCATCCGATTTCCAAACATTCCGGTATTTGAAAAATTTAGAAACTCTGCCGAAATTTTGAAAAAACAAAAGAGAAAAGGAAAAGTCATTTCAAAATGAGTCAAAAAATCATGTTTTTCCTGTTGCGTCAAAACCAACCNAGTGAGCGTAGATGATTATATATTCGGGATGGACTTCCCAGTGCATGGACTTGCTTTACTTATTTATATTGTGATGAATTTACCTGAACATGGATATTGTCCGTATCATTTACATTTGGGAATAAATTACCCCAGGGCTAGATTGGTCTTATACGGTACTGAGTGACTGACCGACTGACCGACTGTCGATGTGTATATATATACGTGGTGGAATATCCCTGGGCTGGATTGCCCATAAAAAGTACCGAGTGAGTGAATGATTAGTGACCAGCAATACATGAGGTCTTTCCGCTGAGATGTCATATTCCTTATATCATGCAATATTGATCTATTTTTCTTGTACTGAGTTTAACTGTTGAACTTGAAAGCATTCCTACATTTCTGTACCATTATTTATATACTGGACTGTACCTGTAAAGCTCGTCACTAGTTTCAGCCCAGAGGTTAGTCTTGTTACTTATTGAGTTGGTTGTACTCAAACTACACACTGCACCTCGTGTGCAGATCCAGGTGCTTTTGGACACGGTGACTGTTAGATCTCAGAGTGCTATCAGTTGGAGACTATCAAGGTAGCTGCCTGGTGTCCGCTGACCTTGACTCTCTTTCCTTCAGTTATTATATTGTTCTATACATTCATACAGTGTTTTATCAGTCAAACTTTGTATTCATATTAGATGCTCATGTACTCAGTGAGACGAGTCTTGAGAGTGTTTATATATGTATGTGTGAGATTTCTTCCGCTGAATTTAAATTTTATGTTTTCAAATTTAAAAGATATGGTATTTTATTGAGATTGTCGGCTTGCCTAGTATTGACATATGCGCCATCACGACAGGTCAGATTTTTGGTCGTGACACTCAAAGCCATAGATCATGACATTCAATAACTCACAATACCCATACAGTATTACTGTCATGATACTGTAGTGAGATTCAACTAAATTCTTCACAAGCTCATGCAACGCAATCTGTATAGTACCTCAATTCATCTGCTAATCTCACCTTCATTCTCGTGACGGTCATGTCGACTTCCTTGACCATTTCAAATTCAAATCTCAACACATAGAACCTGCTGGTATAAAAGAAATTCACCACACAACACTGTAAGGATCACACATCCATAAATTACCCCGTAGGTGATAACCCGCCTACTTAGCCTCAAACTGGCATCTCTCTAAACCATTCCACATTCATAATTAAAAAACATGAAGGATCCTTCAACACATTCATACTCGAGACTATACGGCAAATCAAGACAGACACCAAGCACCCAATAGCCCATTTTTCATCACATTCAAGCCATCTAAACACATCCCGCAGTCATATGAAAATCATCACATAGACATTCAACCGCTCATCGAGCCATAAATTCCATTCATAGGGACACTGCCAGATGCATAAGTCCAAACGCACAAGTTCTCACAATAGAAACTACCAATCTTAAGTTGCGGTCTAACCCTGGACTGCTACCAACTTGTCACGACCCAAAATTCAACTAGTCATGATGACACTTAAACACACTCGCTAGGTAATCCAAATAACAACAATATCCGATTGAATTAATATTTAACTGACTCTAATACACTCCCCAAGGACTGGTAGTACAAATCATGAGTTTCTAAAATTAGAATTTACAAAGCTGGTGTGAAATAAAAATATGTCATATGTTTGAAATATACATGAACAGATTTAAAAAATTCTAAAGCGACCTAGAACAAGAGGCAGCTGTGATTGGATCGCAGGTACATCTTTAATTCTAGCTCCCTCCATGTACAACAACATCAACATCCAAAATCTGCACGCAAGATGCAGAACTGTAGTCTGAGTACAACCGACCCCATGTACTCAATAAGTAACAAACCCAACCTTAGGTTGAATGTAGTGACGAGCTTGTACCAAGATTAGAGTCCACACTAATAACATATAACAACAATACAATTTAAAGTAGCACAAGTAATAACTATATACTAAGATGCTTAGTTCATATACAATTCGGAAAAATAAATATTTTCTTTTCAAGTATAACAGTAAAACTCAAATCATTTGCCAAAAATCACCGAAAATATGAGTAAGTCTGAAATCCGTGATTTTTCTCAAAAACATTAATGACAGATAAGAAATTTCATTATTAGATGGCTTGAGGAAAAATACTTCTTTATGCCTACATGCCAAGTATGCATGTCAAATAAATGATTTCACAGTGATATTCCCAGGCACTCTTGCCTTTGACACACTCAGGCTGTCTGCCGCAAGTGCCCACTTCATCACACATACACATGCACACAATCACTCAGCACTGTACGGGTGCATGGCTCATAAGCCCCTCACCAAAGCACATTTATATATATATATATGTTATCGTGCATGTTCTCACTGCCAGTATGTCAGACTCCAGAGGGGCAGATCCTGCTGAAGCGCTAATATAAGCCAATCTAGCCTGCTGTGGTGTGCAGCCCGATCCCATAACAACAAAGCCTATACGACCTGTAACGGTGTGCAAACCGATCCATATAATAATAACATATATAAAGCCAAGATGCTCTGTTGCGGCATGCAACCCGATCCCCTTAAATTACTCACAATATGGCCCTCAGGCCCAACTCAATCGCCAATCTCTCAAGTCTATCGGCTCACAATGTCGTGAAATCAGTTCAAAAATGATGATATGACGTATCAATAAATAGCAATAGAGACTGAGATATGATATAAAATGAATCAACATGACTCAGTATGAAATTACAATTGAAACAAATATTTCAACAGCAATACGACCTCTGTGGGTCTCAATAATACCGGTATATAGACTCAGCATGATTCTTAACATGATTCTCAATTCAATTTCTTTAACACATGAAAGTACATGGATAATGCCAAGATTATTTGACTACAAAATTTCACAAAATCAATTACGTCATAATTTCTACGGTGCACGCCCACACGCCCATCACCTAGCATGTGGGTCACTTCCAAACAAATCATATAATACATATATTAAGGGTTCATACCCTCAGATCCAAATTTAGAAATGTTACTTACCTCGGACAAGCCGAATCTGATGCCGAGCAAGTTAAATAATACTCCAAAAATTTCATTCCGCGCGTATCAACCTCTGAACGCCTTCCTATCTCCTCAATTCCAAGACAAACGACCCTAAACTAGTCAAATAATGTGCAAATTAATTAAAATATACTCCAATACTTACAATTTAATAATTTATAAAAATTTCAATTTCACTTGAAAAGTTAACCAAAAGTCAACAGTGTGGACCATATCTCGGAATCCGACAAAAAATACAAAATTTGTACCCCCATCCAACAACGAGTCTAACCATGCCAGAATTGCTCAAATTTGACCACAACCCGGCCTTCAAATCCCCAATTAAAGTTTATGCAATTTTTTACCATTTTCAACCCAAAACACTAATTCGTTGATAGAAACAACAATAGATTCTTGTAATTTAGCCAAAACTAAGTTGGAATCACTTACCCCAATCCATATAGTGAAAATCGCCTAAACCATCGCTTAATCAGAGCTCCATAGCTCCAAATGTGTTAAAAATGGCCGAAACCCCCATTTTAGAATCTGTCCAGACAAGTCGCATTTGACAGCTGCGACTTTCCTATGCCCCGGAAAAATGACCATCTTTCCCCGCACGAAAATGGGAATAACTCTCTCATGCGATGTTCGAATTCGATGATTATTTTTGCTATGGCTCCGTAATTTCAATGCGGATCTAATCTTACAATCAAAACTGAATTTGGAGCTCACTTCTTTAATGTGGTACCATTTATGCTTGAAGAACCGACGTCGAAACATTCTAAAAATATCCAAATTACATTTCGTGCATACGCTAAAGTCCAAAATCACCACTCGGACCTAATAGAATCATCAAAACTCCGATCCGATGTCGAATACTAAAAAGTCAAATTTGATAAACTCTTTCAACTTAAGGCATCCAACATGGAATTCATTCTTCCGAATATATTTTGAAATTCCTGAAAACAAAGCCGACGATTCATACACGTCATAATACATCATATGAAACTATTCAGGACTTCAAATAGTTGAAAGGGGTGTAAATGCTCAAAACGAAAATGTCACGACCCAAATTTCACCATGGGTCATGATGGCGCCTAACGCCGCCGCCAGGCAAGCCAACGGCGATTTACCAATTTCATTACCCATTTTAGTATTTTGGTAATCAAAATTTTTCCTTAATTAGACAATGTGAAATAGAATTTACGGAGTAATTGAAAGTAGTTGCGCAAACAACGACAAATAAATAACCTGCAAGAACCCCCAAAACCCGATGTCACAAGTGCATGAGCATTAACTAGGAAATATGATAAATGCAACATCTATCTAGAATCCAAATTAGACAGTAGTATGTAAATAACATTGATGGAGACTTTATATGCTACAGATTAGTAACATGGAATGCAGCGCACCGTAAGTCCCCGCAATAGATGTACCTAAACATACATGTACCTATACAAAAATGTACAGCAAGCGTAGCATGAGTACGTAAACAACGTGTACCGAGTAAGCATCAAGTCTAATCTGAAAAGAAGTAGTGACGAGAGGTCGACTTTGACGCTTACTGTGGGATAATAATATTAAAATAGAAATATTTAAATTGACATGGTTTATGTTAATAACAATAATTTTCTTAACAAGCGGAAATAAATAGTTCTTTCAAATTCAATACTTTCCAATTAATCATTTATCTTCATAAGCTGCAATAGGATGTCAAGGTATCGTGTAAATATTATTATTAAGCACAATTTATGCCAAGGTCGTACGAACCGATCCAGAGTGTCGTGTACACTGCCGAGGGACGTGTGGCGTGATCCACAGATGCATCTATACTACTGAGGCGTTCGGCCCGCTCCACAAGAAAGGGGGACATTTTCTTATGAACCTCCGGAATGAGAAGATATTATAAGGTTAACACATAAGGATGTACAATTTCTATTAACAGTCAAGTAGTTTTCACAAAACTTCAAGTATGTGAAATTTCGGTCTTTTACTATTTCCTCTAACGGTTTACAATATAATTCCGGTACTTTTAATTAAATAAAGGATGCAATTACTACAAGTAATTCATGATTTGAGTCCTAAACTACCCGAACATAGCATAATTAGTAGCTACGCACGGACTCTCGTCACCTCGTGCGTACGTAGTCCCCCACAATTAGCAACAATTATTAATTTAAATCACCTATGGGGTAAATTCCTTCTTACAAGGTTAGACAAGAGACTTACCTCGCTCCGAAGATCCACAGCCAGCTCAAACGCCACTTTAACACCTCAAACCGATGCTTGTCGTTCCAAAACTATGCAGACAAGGTGAAAACCCATCAAAATATGTTATAATACCCATAACTAAATCAATTTAAACAATTTCCAATTCCGCTCGAAAAATCAATAAAATCCACCTCAGCCCACTGCATGGATTCTGAAATTTTTCGAAGATAAACTTTACCAATAACACCACGAACTCAATTATATCATTTATTCCAAATTCTATGTCCAATTTAGTGGTCAAAATCCAAAAATACCAATTTCTAGGTTTTTCATCAAAATCCCAAATTCCTACCAATTTTCATGTATAAATCCAGATATAAAGCAAGTATTTAACTTGCAATAGGTGGGAATCACTTACCTCGTATTACTTGATAAACTCCCTTCTTGAAGATCTCCAAAAATCGCCTAACCAAGTGGAAATGAGAGGAAATGGGCCAAAATCCCGTACTTGAGCAAACCTTCTGCCCAACGATCACTGCACCTGTGGTCAGTTGGCCGCTTCTGCTATTCCGCAGGTGCGACCCAAAATACCATTTCTATGGTCCCCCTTCAGGCCCCTCATTTCCCGTATCTGTGGCCTGGCATATCAAATCACGTCCGATTGACCTCAAATTTTTCACACAAGTCATAATTGACATTACAGACCTAATCCAATTTCCGAAATCGGAATCCTACTCCTATATCAAAAAGTCCACTCCCATCAAACTTCTAAAACCCTTCAAATTTCCAACTTTCACCAAATGGCCCCGAAATGACCTACGGACCTCCATATCCAAATCTTGGCGCTCTCCTAAGACAAAAATCACCATACGAAGCTATTCACAGACTTGAAATCCCAAACGGACATCGATAACATTGAAATACACATCAACCCAAATTTATGAAAAACCTTCCAAAATGCCAACTTCCACAATAGGCGCTGAAACGCTCCCGGGTCCTCCGAAACCCGATCCGGACATTCGCCCAAGTCCAAAATCATCATATGTATCTATTGGAACCTTCAAATCTAGATTCCGAGGTCCTTTACTCAAAAGTAAACCTTAGTCAATTCCTCCAACTTAAAGCATCCAAAATTGAAATTTTCCTTCTAAGTCAGCCCCGAACTTCAGCTCCTATCATACGTGCAAGTCATAATACCTGAAGTGAAACTACTCATTTCCCCAAGCCACCAAACGACACTCTAGGGCTCAAAACGACCGGTCGAGTCATTACATTCTCTTCCACTTAAACATGCGTTCGTCCTGGAATGTGCTAAGAATTTCTCCATAGTTTGCTGAAATCATTTTCTAACCCCTTGAGCACCTATCCGTGCTACCACAACCTAGTTAAGCACATTAGCTTGAGCCAGTCTGAAGATTCCCTCGTTTATTTGGTCAAAAGCCTTAGAGCCAGATTCCAATATCCGAATTTCCCTACCAGAGTTATTTTCTTCCATTCCTCCAATGCTACATCGCAGTCCGAAGATAACGTAGAATACTCCAAGCCCTTTTCATAATTTGCAGCAAAAGCTTGATACTTAACCATACTACGGACTCGAAATCCTTAGGCACCACACTTAATTTCTTCAACTCGCTGAACCGTTGTAAAGAGTAACCCACTCCGACCTGGTCTCGAATATATAACCAAACACCATTGCCCTGCTAGTATATGAATACCCTCACATAGAAGCAACCGGCTGAATCTGCACATTACCTCCACAAGAAGCATAACTCGGAGTCTTCCAAAAACATGTACCTGATTCGATAAGACGACATATAGCACACATTTATCAATTCCTCTGCTCCAATTACCCCTAATGTTTCCTTTTTCTTAGGAACAAATAATCCATCAATGTGCCGATAACCAAAATCTACACAAGCCGACAACCATGCGATCTAATCGTAGACGGTGGGGCTCCCCCAGTTAGCTTTAAGCTATAATCACAAAATGTTGAGCCCGCAATGATTCTTTCTTCTCGATTACCATGCTCTCACACAGTTAAACTGCCAAATTTCTCAAAGTCTTATGTTAAATCGCTTCATGAACATTCTAAATCATCATCCACGATCTCATACCCGACCTCTTTCCATGATGTTGTATAAGTCTGTTCCTTCCTCATTAACATCAACTGAGAGTTCAACAATATCATCCAAACTCAAGTTATTTGCATCTGAAATGATAGTCAAATCTTCACACCCCTTTTTATTTCAAGCAACTCCTTTCGTCCATATTAAATCTTCTCTATACAGTAACCATCATTCCCAATAAGATACGTACACCAAATCACCTTCCATCGTGATTTCCAAACCGTTCAACACTTTCTCAAGGTACGTGGATATCCTACCATATAATCCATATGATACTCTACCTCTCCCACTTCGGTCAAACCATCTCCTTTAAGCAACTTCCCGACTTCCACTTCTCATACTTGAACTGCTAGTAAATTAACCACCGCAAGACACTTTCCCACGTCCTTCCTCATTCTTCATTACCCAAATATTGTATCAAATCAAAATCTATCTCTGTAGCACCTGAACTAACAAATTGCTACTAGCCTTAAGCCTCCCGGAAGATCATCTTCCTTGGGCCGTCACATTAGAAATACCAATTCGATCCTGAACCGCTGCACACCGCTATTTGAGCTGTTCACCGCTATCTGACAATCGCCCCTCAAGCACCATTTCGTAACATCCTGCTTCGAAGGAAATATCAAAGAAGATCATAACACCGGTGAACTGTAATGTCTTCAAATAAGCATGATGACACTGCATCATAATGAAAACTCCATGACACTCGTAAATACCAAATCTCGTTAGTCCATCAACCCAAACCTGAATATTATTGAACCTCTAAATCATGCACTGAGAAATCCTCCTTCCGAGCCATTCACTGGCTTGACACGTAGACAGACACCCTACCATTACACCAACACTGTGCATAGCCTCAAAACCATAGGAATGACCGATTTTGAGCTGCAATAACAGAACATCCTTTCGCAAGAATATGATAATAACTTGTTTGAATGTGCAGGGAGAAACATCCTGCTCCACGTATGTAGTACCACTAAAACTTCTCGATGCCCAATTGACACGAGCGCTCAACATCGTATAAGAATAAGTATGAAGGAAATAAAGGCACAATCCTTAATGGAATCAAACTGCACGATAAGGAAATCAAGAAGGGAAATGCTCCTAACAGCCCTGTAGCCTCTCGAAGATAAGTACAGACGTCTCTGTACCGATCCGCAAGACTTTACTAGACTTGCTCATGAATTGTGGGACCTAAGTGAACCTAGTTCTATGATACCATGTTGTCACGACCCAAAATCCATCATGGGTCATGATGGCGCCTAACGCCGCCGCCAGGCAAGCCAACGTTGCCGAGGCATTCAGCCCGCTCCACAAGAAAGGAGGGCATTTTCGTATGAACCTCCAGAATGCGAAAATATTATAAGGTTAACACATAAGGATGTACAATTTTTAATAAAAGTCAAGTATTTTTCACAAAAATTCAAGTATGTAAAATTTCGGCCTTTACCATTTCCTCTAACAATTTACAATATAATTCTAGTACTTTTAATTAAATAAAGGATGCAATTACTACAGGTAATTCATGATTTGAGCCTAAACTACCCAGCCATAGCATAATTAGTAGCTACGCACGGAATATCGTCACCTCGTGCGTACGTAGCTCCCTATAATTAGCTACAATTATTAATTTCAATCACCTATGGGGTAAATTCCTTTTTACAAGGTTAGACAACAGACTTACTTTGCTCCGAGGCTCCATAGCCGGCTCCAACGCCACTCTAACACCTCAAACCGATGCTCGTCGATCCAAAACAATGCAGACAAGTGCAAACCAATCAAAATGTGTTATAATACCCATAACTAATCAATTTAAACAATTTCCAACTCCGCTAAAAAAATCAATATAATCCACCCTCGGCCCACATGCCCGGATTCCAAAAGTTTTCGGAGATAAACTTTACCCATAACATCACGAACTCAATTATATCATTTGTTCCAAATTCTATGTCCAATTTCGTGGTTAAAATCCAAAAATTCGAATTTCTAGTTATTTCTTCAAAATCCCAAATTCCTACCAATTTCCATGTTTAAATCCACATATAAACCAAGTATTTAACTTGCAATAGGAGGGAATCACTTACCTCGTGTTACTTGATGAAAATCCCTTCTTAAAGCTCTCCAAATATCGCCTAACGAAATAGAAATGAGAGGCCACTTCTATAAAAGAGGGTCTACATACATTTAAGAAACGTTTTCCATTCTTCCTTACTCTAGATCGTGCGTTATAGCTTAATGTCAGAATCAGACTCCTATTTCCGTCGATCAATAGAATGATTAACATACTGATTCAATTAGAGACATTAAGAAGAAAAGCTAGCGAGGCAGCGCCGTCCATAAATGAGGTGATTTACAGTGCTTGTTTCTTTTAAGGGAGAAAGAAGGCTAAGTCGGGAATTGACCAAGAAAAGTGTATCCCAAATGGGAGAATGAGGTAATACCGAGATGACCTAATTCAAGACTGTAACAAATTAAAGCTATAATAAATTTGCCAAAGACTTTGTACTAAAGAGATTAGGCGATGATGTCTTCAATAAGGTCAGAGTTGTCATGAAACTCACGAGGAGTTGGAGCTAGAAAGGTTAGTAGTAACATGATGAAAGACTATATCCCCAAGCTATGTTCAGATTTAATTTAGATACCAAGAAGGCCAGTCATGGTATAGCCATTGTTATCATAAAGAGATTAAGCAGAAGAAAGACATATCATGATTTGCGTCCATAAGTTTAGATTAGTTTTTTGTTAAAAACAACTAGCCTAATAAGTTACGTACATGGGTCAAAAACCTATGATAGTTGCAGTGAGTACTTTGTGGGTCCTATCAAAGAATGTCCTCTAGATAATGAAAATGATAAGAAGAAACATGCAGTTTATTGTTTTCATGGAAATGTATGAGTAACACAATGAATAGATCTTTTGAAGCACATGCATGGTCTACTAGAGTTTAAGAAGTACAAAAATACATGACCTCGAAGTTTCAAAGTTGAGATAAATTACCACCATGAGACGAACCACAACAGAATGACAACAAACTCTTTGAAGATACAATGCCTAGTCATGAGTACCAAAGAACAAGAGGAGATAGAAGAGAGGGGATAGTGATATGTATTGAAGCTAGTATAGTTATGAAAGATTCAGAGATATGTTATGAGGTGACTTGAATCACAACTATATAATGTTTTGATCGTCGCCAGCGGTGCTTAATATGACTTAAGGTTGAGCTTGAGAATAATCGCATGTCAACAAGTTAAGGCCTGAATTTATAGCATGTAGGCATATACATAATGAGAATATATGATATTTATATATTTTAATAAGATAGATGTTCAGTCTGTCTAAGGTACCATCGTATCATAAAAAGATTCAGAAAAGTCAAGCCCTAAGAGGAAAGATATCATAAATGTTAGCCTTCCCGCTAGAAGTTTAATTTCGAGATACCCCAAGAAATTTCGTAAATGGATGATATCAAAAGAACAATGAGATTATATAAAGTATATATTTCTCATGATACACATAAACAGCTGTATCAATGCAGCATAGATTATGAGGGCTAATTCACTTTCTCAAGTTTAGCTAAATGTGACTCAAAATATAATAGAACATTTTACGAAATCGTATCAAGGTGATTTGCATGTGAATTGTGCACCATAATGCAATAAATTGGATGGTATATAATGTTTAAACACAATATTAGTAGCTTTGTAGTGCCGTAAAGTTCAGATACAATAACAATCAAGAGGGCCCAGGATGAGTGAGCCAACTGGTCAAATAAGTGGTCAGGTGTTAGGTATTACACGAGCTAGATGATGAAATAAGAAATTATATCCTAAAGAGATAGATAACTAGAAGAAAATAAGCTACTATATGAGATCATGACTAACTAGTGGTATTAAGAGATGTAGTAATGAATAGAGACGGGGTTCATCTATAAAGTATTAAATCAAGGAAGTCTTAAATATTATAGAAGGATTGAATGCGCGTGGAGACACATTTAAAGAGATGTTGACGATACTAGGATAAATCTAGACCAATGATTAGTACCCGAAAAACCTATATATGAGGTAAGTGTCACGGCCCAAAATCCAACCACAGTCGTCATGATGGCACTTAGTCTCTTAGACTAGGTAAGCCGATTTCAATTGCATTTCGAGCCAAAAAAAAATTATATATATAATTTAATACAAGTGTCGAAAGCAAAAACGAAAAAAATATAAAACCTACTCAATACTGGTAATACTAAGTCATAAACTCTAACAGAATACATGAAATGATCTCGAGGGTCGAATATACAATATTGTTCGAATAAGAAATTAATAGTATAAATAAATGGATAGACTCCAAGGGACTGCGACGACCAAGCAGCTCTACCTTGAATTCTTGCGATCACATTCTAACTCTGTCCGAGTCCAATGTCTCCAATCCCTGGCTCTGTACAAAAATGTGCAGAAGTGTAGTATGATTACACCACGGTCGGTACCCAGTAAGTATCAAGACTAACTTCAGTGGAGTAGTGACGAGGTACATGCAAGACACTCACTAGTCAAATAACTTGTACAATATCATACAAAAATAATAGAAAACAAAAAGCAGTAATGGCAACAATAATCAACTGTGACATAAACAGCAAGGCAACAGCTACACCATAAATATTTCTCAAACGTATAGTAAACACAAGTACATCTAATTAATCAAGTCCTTCAAAATATACATCTTTTATCTATAAATTTTTCAAATAAAAATCTTTAGAATGTAATCTGTACAATTAAATATATCCCAAATATACAAATAAATATCTTTCAAATATAATTCTTTCAAATAAATATCTTTCGAATATAATTCTTTCAAGTAAATACCAATAGAATATAATTCTTTCAAGTAAAGGTCATCATGTGACACCTTATTTAATTTTCTGGTGTGAGAAATATATTCAAGATTTCACATCGAATGGCACGGTAACACCTTCGTGCATTTATCTCATTAAATTCATAACTTTCTTGCTGTGAATATTATATTCAACATATCACGTCGAATGACTAATACCTTCGGGCACTTGTCTTATTCTCACCCAATACATATGTGTACATCAAATCATTTGGCATGGCAACACCCTTCGTGTATTTATCTCTTTCTCACACAACATACATATGACAGTACCAACTAGGTGGGAGAATGTCAATAACAATAAAAGAAATAAAGTGGGAGGCACACAAGAAGCCACAACGACTACAAGTCACATAGAAAACATAGGTGCACAATAACATCTCAAGATAAAGGCATGAATGCATACACAACGAAAAGATATCACAATATAATGTATGTCTCTTGTCCTCGCCTGCACGGAAACACCCTTCGTGCCATGAACATATGATAATATAAAAGTAATGGCATGGCATCACCCTTTGTGCTTTTACTCTCATCCTCACGTGATAATATAATTGAAATGGCACGACATCACCCTTCGTGCTTTACACTCTCAAATGGCACAACATCACCCTTTGCGATTTACACTCTTCCTCACATGATAATATAATTGAAATGGTACGGTATCACCCTTCGTACTTTACACTCTCAAATGGCACGGTATCACCCTTCGTGCTTTACATTCTTCCTCACATGATAATATAATTGAAATGGCACGGCATCACCCTTCGCTCTTTACACTCTCAAATGGCACGATATCACCCTTCATGCTTTTCACTCTTCCTTACCAAGCACATGAATATCATTAACAAGCAAGGTAGGAAGCATAAACAATATCAAAGAGAGTGTAAACGACAATACAATGCAACACTTCATGTCACAATTTGTCCACTGACTACAACAAAATTCCAAAGATGTAGCAAATATCAATACATTTCTCAACAAATAGCCCAAGACTCCACACAACGTATATAAAACCTCAAAAGCAACAACAGAGATGGAAAAGTAACTCAGCATATGACAACATTTTCTTTAATCCAAATTTTGATAAATATATTAACGCCTCACACTAAAAAGTTTAATAATTATTTACAGATAAGGAACCCATAAAGGATTTTTGCAAAGTAAAATCAAATGTTTTAATAAAAATCAAAGTTTCAATCACACTAAATTATCATATTTAAACACCATCGGCAAACAAGGAATGGGGGATGGCAAATAAAGGATTTAGTAAGTGCCAACAATTTCTAATTTAATACATAAATGCATCTACGAATTTTAACTGATATAATTTGCACTTATAAACCAAGTACGCACTCGTCACCTCGCGTACATGGTTTTCAACTACATAATTTTCACATAAGACTCAATGCCTAAGGGGTAATTTTCGTCACTCAAGGTTAGGCAAGATACTTACCTTTTTGTAGTTACGTCGATATTCCAAAATAGCTTTTTGCTTGAATTGACCTCTGTACAGCTCGAATCTATCCAAATTGATTGCATAACTTCATTAAAATTCATCGAAAATAATTTCGGATAATAAAACGCTGACTTAAAATTTCACATTAAAAAGTCAACAAAAGTCAATGCGGGACCCGCCTTTCGGAACCCGACAAAATTTTCTTTTTACGAAATCCGAACACCCATTTCGATACAAGTTCAACAATACCAGTTTTATCGAATTCCAATAACAGATCGTCCTCCAAATCTTGAATTTCCATTTTTGAAAAGTTTTACAAAAATCTTTATTTCTTCCATTTAAATCTGAAATAAATGATGAATATAACCATAGATGCATAAAATATAATCAATTTAGGAAACAGAACACTTACCCCAACCAAGCTTGTGAAAACTCCCTCCAGAATCGCCCAAATTCGAGCTCCAAAAATCCAAAACGAAAATTGAAAAATGACCAAGTTCAATCCTTATGTTTCTGCCAAGTTTCGCACCTGCGGACGAGTTGCCGCATCCGCGGAGCCTCTTTTGCGAGCAAAAATTTGCTTCTGCATAAGTCCACTGACCAGAGGCCCTCGCACCTGCGGAGTTCTCTTCGCTTCTGCGTAATCTCATAAGTGATGACCAATTGCGAAACTGCGAAGCTTCTTGCTTTTGCGCTCCATGTACCACATCTGCGATTGCGCAGGTGCGGGAAATTCTTCGCACTTGCGACCACAACCCAGTCCTGTCCATTTTACTTCTGAGACCTTAGCCTCTCTTTTGCGATGGCGCATCTGCGATCAATTTCATCGCAGATGCGATGACACCAGTGGATGCAAAAAACCAGCATTCACAAAAATTTCCAAACAATCCGCTAACCTTCTGAACTGCACGTGAGGCCCTCAAGACCTTAACCAAACATACCAACACACCCAAAAATACAATAAAAACTTAGTCGAGGCTTCAAATCACGTCAAACAACGCCGAAATTACGAATCACGCCTCGAATCGAATTATGAGTTTTCAAATCTTTCAACTTCTATAATTTGCGCCGAAACGTATTAAATCAATCCGGAATGACTTCAAATTTTGTACACGAGTCATAAATCACGTAATGGATCTGTTCCAATTTCTAGAATCAAAATCCAACCTCGTTATAAAAAATTCAACCTTCGGTCACACTTTCCAAAATCTTTTATTTTTCAACTTTCACCAAAATGCGTTGAATTGTCGTACAGACTTCCAAAGCTAAATCTGAACACATACCTACGTCCGAAATCACCATACAAAGCCATAAGAGAATTGTTTTGATGACATTAAATTACTGAGTGCATTATTTCACACATACTCATGGGTGATTCTACGTCATCATAAATTTAACATGGATCCGTTGACACCATCTCAGTTGGGATTATTTCTTTCACCCATATTTATAAACTTAAAACCCAAATTTCTTACACTCCAAACATTTTCAATGACCTATTTTTTCACATCAACACACGGTATTAGTCTCAACCGGCTGTAGCAACTCGTGTCTATGCACACATCATACATATGCCCATAATCACATCTCTAGTCATAATATTTTCTCATAATTAACTTCAGCATCCTCAATTAACATCATATTGACCAAAATCTCATTTCAAATTTTCACATCACTGACAACAAAACGTGAGGCATGAGGACCTCATAATTATTTACCCGACTTAATGAGTCACATTTAACGCCACCTGGGCACCCACCTCGTTGGCTAAAACTTAAAAAGTACATCACAAATATGGCTAAATATGCACAGAAACACATAAAGGAATTATCAAATAAGCCTAACAGGCCTGACTCCCTATTAATACTATAGTACAATTTAATTTCACAAAGGGAGAATTGAAACTCATAATCTTTTCACCACAAGGGCCTCATCCTTATATAACTTCCACCGTGCCTCGTAGCCTAGTTTAAATATTTCACATAATATAAAAATGTGAGGATCTAGTCCTCAACTCAGAATCACAAGTATTTTGCATATTGTGCCAACTAAAATTTTTCATTTCCGTTCTTTCTTATTTTTAATAAATTCTGTAAATACTTTTCACAAAACATAATGAACCCACATACCAGTAGGGAATATAATTCATAAAATTGAATTCAATTATTTTAAAATAACATCAAAACCCACTGTACAGAGTAATAGAAAGTCACTTTTGGACTTATAGTCCTCAACAGTGTACAAAATAAAAAATGATAGATATGGGCTAACATCATCGAATCTCCCAACATGGATAAACATATAAGCGGGTCACAAAATTACGATCTCACCCATAAGCAGAGCATAATAGGAGAAATTGCCTCAATATTCATAATCGAATCAAATTAAGGAAAAATTTACTTTTATAACAAATCGGGATCATACATGTAACGACACCATCTGATGTAGTGTCCTTAGCCACACCATAGCAAATATATCAACGGGTTGGGCCTCCTCCTCTAGGGCGCCCTCTACCTGTTTGTCCTCCACCTCTAACTGGATGTGCACGTGGGGTAGTAACTGTATTGGGGCCCGTAGCTTGAGTGTTTTGAAATCCACCCCTCCCAAGTATGGGATAATCTTTCATGATGTGCCTAGTATCACCACACGCATAACAACCCCTCTAAGGTCGCGACTGCTCGTACTGAATCTGTGCCAGATAACTGGAATAACCACTGTAATAATTTCGTGTCGGTAGTGTACTATAAGATCTTACTGGAGCACCCCGAGTAATCTGATGTGCGGACTGAGCTGACCCACTGCTTGAGCCTCCTCCATAATGGGTCATAGCTGAAGAGTAAAATCCACCGAATGCTCCAGAGCTTAGAGACCTTTTGGCCTCCTTAGACTCCCTTTCCTCACCTAGAACACCCTCAATCATAATCGCAATCTCCACTACTTGTTGAAATGGAGTATCAGTTTGCATTTCTCGAGCCATGAATATTTTAAGATCATAATCGAGCCCCTTCATGAATCTGCGAACCCGCTCTCTGACTGTAGGAACCCAGATAGGTACATGTCGGGATAACTCACTAAACTTGATAGCATATTCTGACACAATCATGGCGCCCTGATGCAACCATTCAAACTCAGTGCGCCATACATCTCGAAGAGTCTGAGGAACAAATTCTTTAAAAAACATTTTCGAAAATTGAGCCCAAATTGGTAGTGTTGCATCGGCTGGTCTACCTTCTTCTTAGATTTGTCACCACTCATACGTTGTGCATGACAGCTAAAATGTAGTAAAGGCAACTCCGCTCACCAATACCCATGGTGCGGGGAATACGGTGACACTTTTTAAAAAGTCCATGGGCATCCTCTGTAGTTGTGCAACTGAAAGTAAGTGGACTATACCTCTTAAACCTTTCAAGTCTCTTTTGTTCTTCTACTGATGTCTATGGCCTGACCTCAGGATGAACTGAAATAACAGGTTATACCGGTACTATTCCCGGAACTTGACCAACGTGAAACTGCTGCTCTGGAGTACGGGTGGTAGGAGTCTGAACTCCTCCCCCAATCTGTGAAATATTTGGTTCAACAGAGATCAATGCTGCCAAAGTTAATGTACCAAACATGTTCAGGAACTCTGTTAAAGTCTCCTAAAGTTCGGGGGTACCAACATGTGCTTTCGGTACCTGTCCCCCAACCGGAGTTACTGGCGGCTCCTCAGCTACTACTCTAACAGGTGCTCTAGCTGCGACACATGTCATACCTCGGCCCCAGCCTCTTGCAGCCCTAGCAGGATGTGCTAGTGTCTGCTCAACTGACCCGGTAGCACGTGTTCTCACCATTTGTGAGAGAATAGATATAAAATACTCAAATTCCAAAGTTAACAAATCTGCACGACAAGATTGAAAGAATTGGAATTTCCTAACAAATCTGTAACTCTCGAAGATAAGTACAGACATCTTCGTACCGATCCGCAAGACTCTACTAGACTCGTTCTTGACTCGTAGAAATTATGAACCTAGAGCTCTGATACCAAATTGTCACGACCAAAAATCCCACCACAAGTGTCGTGATGGCACTTGGTCTCTAAGACTAGGTAAGCCAATTTCAATTACATTTCGAGCCAAATTGTTTGATACATATAATTTAACTACCTAAGGGGTAATTTTGCCCCACTCAAGGTTAAGCAAGATACTTACCTTTTTGTTGAGAGGTTGATATTCAAAAATAGCCTTCTTTCTTGAATTGACCTCCGTACAACTCAAATCTATCCAAATTAATTGTACAACTTCATTAAAATTCATCGGAAACTATTCCGGATAATAAAACGTCCACTTAAAAGTTCACATTACAAAGTCAACCAAAGTCAACACAGAACTGGCCTCTCGGAACCCGGCAAGATTTCTTTCACGAAATCCGAACACACATTCCTATACAAGTTCAACCATACCAATTTTATCGAATTCCAATAATAGATGGTCCTCCAAATCTTGAATTTCAGTTTTTGAAACTTTTTACAAAACTCTTAATTTCTTCCATTTATATTCAAAATAAATTATGAATATAACCGTATATTCATGAAATATAATCACTTTAGGATATAGAACACTTACCCCAACCATAATTGTGAAAAGTCCCTCCAAAATCGCCCAAATCCGAGCTCCAAAAATCCAAAACGAAAATGGAAAAATGACCAAGTTCAATCCTTATGTTTCTGCCCAGTTTCGCACATGCAGACGAGTTGCCTCAACCGCGGAGCCGCATTTGCTAGCCAAATCCACTTATGCGGAAGTCTAGTGACCAGAGGTCCTCACACCTGTGGAGTTCTATTCTCTTCTGCATAATCGCAGAAGCGATGACCAATTGCGCATCTGTGAAGCATCTCGCTTTTGCGTTCCATGTACCGCATATACGATAACGTAGTTGCGGGAAATTATTCGCACCTGCGACCACTGCCCAGACCTATCCATTTTGCTTCTGCGACCTCAACCTCGCTTCTGCGATCAATTTCATCGCAGATACGATGACACCAGTGGTTACCAAAAACCAGCATTCACAAAATGCAAATTTAGTCGAGGCTTTAAATCACGTCAAACAACACCGAAATTACGAATCACGCCTCGAATCGAATTATGAGTTTTCAAATCTTCTAACTTCTATAATTTGCGTTGAAACATATCAAATCAATCCTGAATGACTTCACATTTTGCACGCGAGTCATAAATAACGTAATGGAGTTGTTCTAGTTTCCGGAATCGAAATCTGACCTCGTTATAAAAAATTCAACCTTCGGTCGAACTTTCCAAAATCATCTATTTTCCAACTTTCGCCAAAATGCGCCGAATTGTCCTACGGACTACCACATCTAAATCTGAACACACGCCTATGTCCAAAATCAGCATACGAAGCTATTGACATCAACGGAATTCCATTCTAGGGTCGTTAGCTCAAAAATCAAACTCCGGTCAACCCTTTTCATTTAAGCTTCAAAAATGAGAATTCTTCTTTTAATTTAATTATGAATTTTCCGAAAACCAAACTCGACCACACACGTGGGTCATAATACACATTACGAAGCTTCTCGAGACCTTAAGTCACTGAATGGGGCATTAATTCTTAAAACAACAAGTCGGGTCCTTACAGTAAGTATCAAAGTAAATGGAGGATAATTTGTCCAACAAGATGGATGCATGAAAGAACATATTACCTTACGATAATATTGATTGATTATTAGGTTACTGAAGTGAAATGTTTGCAATTAAGGAAGAATCCTATGAAGCACAAAGAAGGGTAAAGAACAAGCCCAACACTTTCAAAGGTGAATTGTGATAAAAAAATAATTTAAAACTTCAAATAGATTTATATATAAACTTTCTTGAAATAATTCTTGTAAATTTTCCTAGGCATTTTCTTTTCTTTTCTTTTCTTTTCTGGGGAGTTCCATTGATTCTGACATTCTTTCTAATTTTGATTGTTATTTTTATTCTCAAAATGTCACCATATGATCGGTATGGTGGACGATCCCATCTAGATCGTGTGGATCCCATTCCTGTGGTGCCTCACAGTTCAAGGTTCTAGAATGCTTGCGTTCTTGTGCCTTACCAGAGCACTTCTATCACAGTGCCAAACCAACGGTGCACTATTCTCCTATTATGGCACGAGTAGTTTCGGGGTAACATAAACCACTAGAGGCTATGAACCCTTCTCAAAGATCTAAGGAAACTCCCAAAACGTTATTCTGAGTAATTCTTGCATCACAAAATTTAAAACAATAATATATCTACATAGTTCTCATCAAAATAGTTCCACAAAATCATGTAAAAGAAATTTTCAATATAGTCTATACATTAAAGAAACATATGCAAGTCGTGAATGCATGAGACATGATTTATGAAACAACAAACTATTCTTGAGCTATTAACAATGATAATCATCTAAGATGTTTTTTACAATTCTAATGGATAATGTGAGTCCACTCATTCAATTCAGAGCCCACATAAACACCTTATACAATCTAACAATAACTTATGGCATGATCTTTGTAAGAAGACAACTTTAGTAAAAGCATTGTCTCTACTCACCTTGATTCCTTGCTTTTTAATACCTTCGTTTGCTCCAATCCAATAGGTTCAACTCACCAAATAAATCTATACATAGTTAATTTAAAAATCAGTACTAGAAATTCCAAGATTTCCAAAATATAGAAACCCTAGGTTTGATTCTCCTCTCCTACTAAGGTTCAACATTAATCTAAGTTTTTGTAGTATTTTATAGGAGAAAATATCAACCTCTTTTACAATCGTGATTGAAAGCGGTTATGAAACTTACCTTGAATCGTGAAACCCTCGATTAGGGGAGAGACGTTGTTCTTGAGTTCTTGTTGAGAATCAAACCATTTTGAGATGGAATATTGTTAAAATTGATGTTTGGAAGTACTATTCTATCGTTAATCGCATTGAAAACACACCTTGGGTAGTATGAGAACCCTTGGATGACTTGAGGATGAGAGTGGAGGTTTAATCTTTAAAGAATGAGGCTATTTGTGGCGTCACGGTTCGTGCTCAACGCCACCCAAAACGCCCCAAAAAGTTTATTTCTGACTTTGGCATTTTGATTAGCGCCCGCCTGGGCGTCCAAAATGCGGCCCATTTTTCTGACATGATAGTCTTCAATAAAACACCTATAACTTTTTACAAGAACATTGAAATTACAAACGGTTTGAAATTTTAAAAACTAGACTTCAAAGGATTTATTTTGATATATAGCTCAAATCTCAATTTATTATATATTGATGTATATTCTCATTAAAACTTTGGTCATGTGCGGCTAATGTCATGTTCATACCTTAAACATCTCCAATGTGTTCCAATTTACTCCTCTCCTCTTATAACCATCCATTCAACCTTATAAACATAAGATTTATGTATTTTATACCTTCATATCTTTTTACACACCTTTATTTCCAACTTAGAGCTTGAGCGAGAACATAATACGTAGCAAAGGTTCCAGGGGCTTTACAATATTTACTCATACATTAGGTAATACTTGAGAAAGATATTTACTCCAAAATATAATTTGGTGTGGATGGCTCCAGTCGACTATCAAGCTGCATGTGTGCTGATAAACGATCACGATTAGGTACTGAAGGGCCAACAATCAAACGAATTTTAGATGAACAAATGATATACAAGAATGAAGGTGTAACGACCCGGCTTGTCATTTTAAGAATTTACGTTCCATTCTGTGGCTTAAGGTCTCGAGCAGCTATGAAATGTGTATTATCACTTGTGAGGGTGGTCAAGTTTGGTTTTCGAATGATTCCGGATTTAATTGAAAGAACAATTCTTGTTTTGGAAGCTTAAGTTGAAATAAATGAGAGAATGGTGAATTATGTGTAAACGAGCCCGAAATGGAGATTTTGATGATTCCAATATCTCTGTATGGTGATTTTGGTCGTAGGAGAATGTCCGGAAAATTGTTTGGATGTCCGTAGTGAAAGTTTACTTGAAATGGCAAAAGTTGAATTTTTGGGAAATTTGACCGGGGAGTAGACTTTTTTATATCGGAGTCGGAATACAGTTCTGAAAATTTTCATAGTTCTGTTATGACATTTATGACGTGTGTGCAAAATTTGAGGTCAATCGGAATTGTTTTGATAGGTTTCGGCATCGAATGTAGAAGTTGAAAATTCTTAAGTTCCTTAAGCTTGAATTGGGCTATGATTCGTGGTTTTAGCATTGTTTTATATGATTTGAGCTTTCAACTAAGTTCGTATGATATTTTAGGACCTGAGGGCCTCGTGTGAGTTTCGGAGTGGTTTCGAATCAAGTTTTAACTGCTGGTTCGTTTTTTATAGTAATGTGCGAAACTTTTGGTGCGCATAGCTAAACTTGCAAGCTTATATCTCAAAATCTATAAGGAATCTGAAAATTATCTAAACATTAAAGTTGTATCCCTTTGATTCTAATTTCCATAAGTACAAACCATTCATCATTCGGACATTTGTACAAAAGGTTATGATCGATTGACTAAAGCTGGTACTGCAGATTTTGGCTACAACAGTGTGCATCGCAAGAAATATCTGCTGCACAGGGCTGACTTTGGGAGCTTATATCGCGCAATCTATAAGGAGATGGGCGATGAGAAAAACATGAAATTATAGCCCTTTGTATCTAGTTTGCAAAAATTTCAACCGTTTGCCAGTTGGAGTTGGGTACAAGAAGTTATGGTTGATACACTACAGGCCGTCGGGGAAGAGTTTTGGAAGAGTATGATGTTTTCAGCATAAGAATGTAATGTTCCAAAGGTCCATTTTTAGTTCTAGTGATCGAAATTAGATTTAGAGACTTCCAAAATTTTGATAATGAATTATAAGAGTGATCTGGAAAGTTTGGTCTAATTTCATCAAGTCGCGATTGGGTTTTTAGCGCGAACCATGAGTTAATTATTTAACAAGCGAAATTGGTGTCGCATTGAGAAAATAAGCTTCGAATTGAGTTTCAATTAAACAACTAGGTTTGTATTATTATTTGCGTCTCAAAGGAACAAGAATTGTCGAATTCCGAGTTCGTATGATGGAGTTAGAGGCTTTTTAGTGAAATAAATATCTGCTGGTGCGAGCATGTTCTGGTGTGGACTTTTTTAGTGATGAAAAATGGACGTTTAGTGATAGTCACGACCCGACATTTGCCACCGACGGGACCGTGATGGCGCCTAATATTTCACTTGCTAGGCAAGCCAACGCTAGATAATCATTAACCAATTTCATATTTCCATTCAGTAATTAACAATAATTAACTAAGATGAAATATAATAAGTGCAGAATATCATAAAATTGTATTAATTACTACTACCCGGATCTGGAGTCGCAATTCACGAGCATTCTAGAATTTACTACAAGTAATAATCTGAAATAAATACAACTGTCTGAATGAAAGAAACTGTAGAACACAAAATATAGGCGAGGACTTCAAGGTCTGTGAACGCCGACAGATCTACCTTGAGTCTTCGGACATCGGACCAATAGCAAAATCTTGATCAACCCGAACCGGTATCAAAGTCTGCACAGAAAGTGTAGACTGCAGCATCAGTACAACCGACCCCATGTACTGGTAAGTGTCGAGCCTAACCTCGACGGGATAGTGACGAGGCTAGGACAAGACAACCACATATAACCTAAACAGTATAATCATGCTAGTGGGAACAACAGTAAATAAAGAAATAATGCAGAAATAATGGGAAGAGAACATACAGTGGGGGAAATACAACATAAAGATTGAGAATACTGAAAAGACAGAATTAAACCGAAAATCTTTAAACAAATTGAGCAATTAAAACAATAAGGAAAACTGCATGGCATCACCCTTCGCGCTTTTACTCTCAACCTCACCAAATAAATAAATAAATAGAACGGCACGGCATCACCCTTCGCGCATTAAATCTCTCATAATATACACGGCATCACCATTCGTGCTTTAAACCTCTCACAATACACACGACATCACCATTCGTGCTTTAAACCTCTCACAATATACTCGACATCACCCTTCGTGCTTTACACTCTTCCTTACAATATAAATAATGCATGCACGGCATCACCCTTCGTGCTTTATACTCTTCCTCACCATATAAATAAATCACGCACGGCATCACCCTTCGTGCTTTATACTCTTCCTCACCATATAAATAAATCACGCACGGCATCACCCTTCGTGCTTTATACTCTTCCTCACCATATAAATAAATCACGCACGGCATCACCCTTCGTGCTTTATACTCTTCCTCACCATATAAATAAATCACGCACGGCATCACCCTTCGTGCTTTACACTCTTCCTCAAAATTCACATAATCAATAACAACGGATAGAGAGAAGTTTCACAAAGAAATCAATATTTCATCAATGATTACTTTAACAATTTAACATCTAAACCTCGAATCAATATTCAAAATTTTATCAACCTTGGCGGAACCGGATACAAGTCTCCCAACATTTCAACAACAACAATAAGCATGTATAACAAGATTTAAGACTACTAATTTGCAAGAATGAAATTTCACTCGCATGCTATGACTCGACCACAACGCATAGATGCTCGTCACCTCAACTATACATCGTATTCAACAACAAAACACGTAGCAAATACTCACACAATACCTATTCCCTCAAGCCAAAGTTAGACACAACACTTACCTTGCTCCGAGGGCCACTTAATTCTCAATCACAGCTTTTCCTTTGGAATTCACCTCTAAACCGCTCGTATCTATTCAAAAATGACTCAATAATATCAAATATAGCTAAAGGAATCAATTATACTTCATAAATTAAATTTCCTAAATTTTTCCTCCAAAAAGTCAAAAATTTGACCCCGGGCCAGCTGGGTTAAAACCCGAGGTTCGGACCAAAATACTATTTTCCATTAACCCCCGAGCCCGAATATGTAATTAGTTTTGGAATCCGACCTCAAATCGAGGTCTGAATCTCCAAATTCCCGAAATCCCTAGTTTCTACCCTTAACCCCTAATTCTACCATGAAAACTCTAGAGTTTTGGTTGATAATTCAAGAAATTTAATGAGTAATTGAAATAAAATGGTTTAGAATAACTTACCAACAATTTGGGGAAGAAATAGCTCTTGGAAAATCACCTCTACCCATTTGGTTCTTGAAAATAATTGAAGAAATGGCTTAAACCCGTGTTTAGAGTCTGTTTTAAGTCGATGGACAGACCTTCATCGCGTTCGCGAGAGGCCTGTCGCGATTTCGATGCACAACGGCCTAAGGCCTTCGCGTTCGCGAATCTTTCAACCCATTCGTGTAAGGCAGCTCCTCCCCAAGCCTTCACGTTCACGACCCAGTGTACGCGTTCGCGTAGAACAACATGACCCCCTCCCCCAGGTCCCTTAAACTTGCGCGTTCACGTGAGACAGATCGCGTTTGCGAAGGGTACCACCCCCAACGCTTCGCATTCACGACCAATCCTTCACCTTCGCGAAGAAGAAAATTCCCCTGCCCCTATTTTACCTTTCGCGTTCACGACACTACCTACGCGAACGCGAAGAATGGCGCACCAGAACAGCTGCTGCAACACAATCTCAGATTTTTCTAAGTGCAAATAACTCCGTAGCCTATCCGAAACTCACCCGAGCCCTCGGGCCTCCAAACCAAACATGCACACAAGACTAAAAACATCATACGGACCTGCTCGCCTGATCAAATCGCCACATTAACACCTAGAACGCTAAATGTAGCACCAAATCAAATGAAATTCTCAAGAACACTTTAAAATTTCTATTTTCTCAATTGGACGTCCGAATCACATCAAAGCAACTCCGTTTCTCACCAAATTTCACAAACATGTCTTAAATATCATAATGAACCTTTATCGGGCTCTAGAACCAAAATACGGACCCGATATTAACAATGTCAAATATCAATCAATTTTAAAAAACAAATAATTTCCAAACTTTTAATTTACATCAAAAATGCATAACTCAAGCTAGGGACCTCCAAATTCGATTTCGGGCATACGCCCAGGTCCCATAATTCGATACGGACCTACCGGGACTGGCAAAGCACGGATCCGGGCCAGTTTACCAAAAATGTTGACCGAAGTCAACTAAAATTAACTTTTAAGGTAAAAAATCTTATTTTCATTAGTTTTCAACGTAAAAGATTTTCGGAAACCTGCCCGGACTGCACACGCAAATCGATGAGGGTAAAAATGAGATTTTTAAGGCTTAAGAGCGCAGATTCGAGTTTTAAAACATACGATGACCTTTTGGGTCATCACATTCTCCACCTCTAAAACAACCATTCGTCCTCGAACGGACATAGAAGAGTACCTTGGCTAGTGAAAAGGTGGGGATATCTACTCCGCATATCGGACTCGAACTCCCAAGTAGCCGTCTCAATAGGCTGACCTCTCCACTACACTCGAACAGAAGGGTAACTCTTTATCTCAACTGGCGAACTTGCAGGCTAGAATTGCCATCGGCTCCTCCTCGTAAGTCAAATCCTTGTCCAACTAGACAGAGCTGAAATCTAACACATAGGATGGATCACCATGATACTTTCGAAGCATGGACACATGGAATACCGGATGAACAGCTGCAAAACTAGGTGGCAATGCAAGCCCGTAAGCCACCTCTCCCACTTTCTCCAGAATCTTAAATGGTCCGATAAATGTAGGGCTCAACTTTACCTTCTTTCTGAACCTCATTACACCTTTCCTAGGTGAAACCCGGAGAAATGTTCTTTCTCCAACCATAAATGCAATATCACGAACTTTATGGTCAGCATAACTCTTTTGCCTAAACTGAGCTATGCGAAGTCGATCCTGAATAATCTTGACCTTATCTGAGGCATCCTGTACCAAATTGGTACCCAACAACCGAGCCTCGCTCGGTTCAAACCAACCAACTGGCGATCGGCATCGCCTTCTGTATAATGCCTCATATGGAGCCATCTGAATGCTCGACTGGTAGCTATTATTATTATAAGCAATCTCCACAAATGGCAAGCAATGATCCCAAGAACCTCCAAAGTCTATAACACAAGCGCGAAGCATATCTTCCAATATCTGAATAATGAGCTCAGACTATCCGTCTATCTGTGGATGAAATGTTGTACTCAACTCCACCCGCGTGCCTAACTCACACTATACAACCCTCCAGAAATGTGAGGTTAACTGCGTACCTCGATCTGAAATAATAGACACTGGCACCTCGTGAAGGCGGACAATCTCGCGAATGTAAATTTCAGCTAACCTCTTTGAAGAATAGGTAACTGTCACTGGAATGAAATGTGCTGACTTGGTCACCCTGTCCACAATGAACTAAACTATGTCATTTTTTCTCTGAGTCCGTGGGAGACCAACAACAAAATCCATAGTGATACGCTCCCACTTCCACTCAGGAATTTCTAACTTCTGAAGCAAACTACCAGGTCTCTGATGCTCGTACTTAACTTGCTGACAATTCAGATACTGAGCTACATATGCAACTATATCCTTTTTTCATTCTCCTCCACCAATAATGTTGTAGCAAATCTTGATACATTTTGGCGGTACCTGGATGAATATAATACCTGGAACTATGTGCTTCTTCAAGAATTAATTCACGAAGCCCATCAACATTAGGCGCACAAATATGGCCCTGAATTCGCAGAACCCCATCTCCCCTCACAGCAACCTGTTTGGCATCACCATGCCACACCGTTTCCTTAAGGACAAGTAAATGAGGATCATCATATTGCCTCTCTCTGATGCGCTCATATAAAGAAGAGCGAGTGATTGTGCAAGCTAGAACCCGTATTTTATGATAGTCAAAGTCTGAACAGATACTGAAGGCTACAATGATCAGTAAATACCTCACACGAGACACCGTAGAGGTAATGCCTCCAAATATTCAGCGCAAGAACAATGGCTGCCTATTCTAAGTCATGAACATGATAATTCTTCTCGTGAACTTTCAATTGTCGTGACGCATATACAATTACCTTGCCATCTTGCATTAATACTGCACCAAGCCCAATGTGAGAGGCATCACAATATACTACATAAGATCCTGAACCTGTGGTTAACACCAATACTGGTGCCGTGGTCAAAGCAGTCTTGAGCTTCTGAAAGCTCGCTTCAAAATTGTCTGACCACCTGAATGGGGCACCCTTCTGGGTTATTCTAGTCAACGGGGCTGCTATGGATGAAAACCCTTCCACGAACCGACGATAATAACCTGCTGAACCCAGAAAACTCTAGATCTGTGTAATTGAAGTAGGTCTAGGCCAATTCTGAATAGCCTCAATCTTCTTAGGATCCACATTTATGCCTTCTCCCGATACAACATGCCCCCAATAAGGCAATTGAGTTTATCCAAAACTCACATTTTGAAAATTTGGCATATAACTGATTATTCTTCAAATTCTGAAGTACACTCCGAAGATGCTGCCCATGCTCCTCTCGACTTCGGGAGTAAATCAAGATATCATCAATGAATATAACCACAAAAGAACCCAAATAGGGCTTGAACTCCCGATTCATCAAATCCATTAGTATTGCTGGGGCATTGGTAAGCCTAAATGATATTACTAGGGATTCGTAATGCCCATACCGAGTCCGAAAAGTTGTCTTAGGGACACCAGATGCCCTAATCTTCAACTGATGGTAACCAGACCTCATAATTATTTACCCAAATTAACGAGTCACAATTAACACCACCTGGGCGGGCACCTATATCGTAGGTTACAACTCAATAATTACAACACGAATTGGGAAAGTATGAATAGAGAATTTCATACAAAACATTTCAAATAAGCCTAGCAGGCATGACTCCCTATTAGTACTATAGTACAAATTTAATTTTCACAAGGGAGAATTTAAACACAAGAATTTGTATCACAAGGATCTCATCCTTATATAACTTTCACCACATCTCATAGCCCGATTTAAACATATCAATTTATTTTAAAAAAATGAGGACCTCGGCCTCAGTTCTGAATCACAAGTAATATGCACATCTTTACAATCGAAACTTTCCATTTTCTCTATTTAAATAACTTTCGCTAAACAAAATCATAACACATAATGAACCCCACACCGGCAGGGCATATAATTCACAATTTGTAATTAATTATTCGGAAATACATCAAAACATACCGAAATAAGTACCAAAAAGGCACCTTTAGGATCACAGATCTTATTAGAGTCCATCATGGAATGAATGTGTAGTTATCTCCATAAAACCTCCTAACATAAGTAAACACATAAGTAGATTATTGAATTACGAAGCTAACTCATGAGTGGAGCACAATAGGAGGACTCGTCTTGATACTCATAACCGAATCAAGTTAAGGAAATTATTCCTTTATTTTATATCGAGGTCGTACCTATAACGACACCATCTGGTGCAACGACCTCCACCATACCATAAAACAAATATAACAACGTCTGGGTCTCCACCTCTAGGACGCCTTCTACCCACCTATCCTCCACCCTTAACTGATCGTGTGGGTGGTGTAGTAACTGCAATGGGGCACGTAGCCTGAGTGCTTTGTTGAAATATTCCTCTCCCAAGTTTGGGACAAGTTTCTCATGATGTGCCTAGTATCGTCGTATTCATAACAACCCCTTTGCGGGTTTGGCTGCTCATATTGAGCCTGTGCCAGATAACTGGAATAGCCATTGTAGGAAACTAATGCCAGTGGTGCATTAAAAGAACTTACTGGAGCACCCCGGGTAATCCGATGTGCGGACTGGGCTAGCCGACTGCCCGAGACCCTACCATAATGATTTATTTATTTATTTATTTTTTACCTGCTGAGTAGAATCTATTGAATTCCTCAAAACTTTGAAACGTCTTGGTCTCCTTAGCTTGGCAATTTCTGCCACTAGCGGAAATAAGGTATTAGCCCGTAGCTCCCGAGTCGTACAAAATTTTATGATTATAATTGGGTCTTTCAATGAGTTTGTGGACTCGCTCTCTGGCTGTAGGAAGCAAAGAAGGAATATGACGGGCTAACTTATTAAACCTGATAGCATATTATGACACTGTCATGGTGACCTGACGCAACCATTCAAACACTATGCGCCACGCATTATGGAGAGTTTGGGAACAAACTTGTTCAAAAGCGTTTATGAGAACTGAGCCAAGTGGGTGGTGTTGCATTGGCTGGTCTGTCCTTTTCATAGACTTGCCACGGACACCTGTGCAGAATTATCTCTCCCAAGGCCAATTTCTTCTTTTGTTATGCTGACTTAACACTGTTAAGCTGGCCCATTTCTTAACATACTCTTCGATTCTTATTAGAGGTAATCCTTACCCCTATTTATACACAACGATCACAAAAGTAGAGCTCCATACAGAAAATTCTTGGCACGAACCACATAGTGCAGAATCTCGTCAACCACTGTACTTCCTCCGAAGGACCCCAAAATCCGCGACCATGGCATCCATGCTGAATAGACCTTATGTAAATATAAAGTTGTTTCTCTAACTCCTTGGGTACTGAAGTATAGGATTATTAAGTAGGTGGAGATATCGCAAGTCTCAACATTATCCTCTACAACATCTCATGCCTCAAACACATGTAAATTTTTGGAGAACCTTTCAGTGCCATATATATATATACATTTCAGGCCAAAACTGATATAACACATGGCTCGCAATCCATTCATTGATAGTGGACTCCCCCACTTGGTGCGAAGTTATAGTTCACCACGTCCGATTGTACACAATATTAACCTTCATAAATCATATAAATAAACCAGATGCCAAGGTATGTTGCCCCCCCCCCC
>AWOL01S0031425.1:11571-37140 GCA_000715115.1 Nicotiana otophora
ATATATATATATATATTAATTATTGATAGGATATTAGATTAATTAATATTTTATTTAAATTTTGTGTTTATTAATTTTCAAATAAAGATAAAGTTTATACAGATGTTAAAAAAACAAACAGTTTTAATCATTTAGTATTCAGATCTTGATACACATCTTAATATTCAGATGTGTATTCAAATTCGATGTCTTAATCTTAATGCACATCTTGATATTCAGATGTGTAATCAGATTCAGCCGTCTTAATCTTAAAAATAACAAATGAGTCCTTACTTGAGTTTGCTATCTTCTTCTCCATTATCCTTACAGCAACTGCTGGTAATGACTTACTCTTCTCTTCCTTTTTCCTATCTTATTTTTTTGCTTATTAGAAAAAATATTATTTTTTGATTTTATTACTATTTGTTGTTTCTTTTGTTTCAGTTATCTTAGTATCTTGCTATTGTTAATGTTTTCTATCACTACTTCTTTTTTCACATTTTCTTGAGTCGAGAGTATATCGGGCTAGAGCCTCTCTACCTTCATATGGTAGGGGTAAGACCTGCATACACACTATCCTCCCCAACAAGGGCGGATTTAGGGAGAGGGGGAAAGGGGTTCACCCGAATCCCCTTTGACGCATATTACATGAAAAGGAAATCATATTTCAGTAAGACTTGATTTGAATCGTAGTTCGAATTTAAGTTAGTTTAGTGAGGACGGACGCGAAAGTCACCGAATAAATCAGTCTTTTAGTTTTCCCATATTAGAATATCAAAGGGGAACGTTGCAGATGCCCGGGGCAGACACGATTGGAAAACACTGTAAATATAAGATAAAATTCGGTTTGTACCTCTATATTTTATATTATGGATCCCCTTGACACAGCACAAAAGCATAGGTTAGTGGTCAAGGGAGTTCAAAACCTTTGTAAGGTTGCTGGTTCAATTCTCACTGGTACAATCTTGAACCCTTTTAGTGGAAATTCTGCCTCTGCTAATGCTTCCCAGACCCCACTTGTTGAATTACACTGAGTTTGTTATTATTACTATTAAAAAATATTATTACATAGACATGTATATATGATTATTAACTTGATGTTGGTTATAATGGCTTGCCACCAGTGATTTTATGGTGTGCTTCACACAACTAACAGTAGTTGTATGATGCCTCTTTTTATCTCACATATTTGTGGACTCATATCTTACACATTTGGGTTTACAAAATTCTGGGACCACAAAATTATGAGACAAAAAAAAAAGCCTCACAACACAAAATAAACAATTTGGGCTTGCCACTATCTATATCAATGATAAAAATGGCATTACTTCCAAATGACTTTTTTAAGCGGACTTGTGACAGAGAATGCAGTTCTAATACAGATTGCTCAGATGTGTACTATGCAGGACAAGTTGGTGGAATTATCAGCCATATACTGATAATTATCATTATCAGTGTAGTATCTTGCCTAATTAAAGAAAGTTTAGAAGTCTAAAAATATTAGATTTGCAGATGTATCAATTGCTAAGCACTTCTACAAGTATAAGTGTGCTCGTATATGCATATATAGTCGGGGATCTATCAGAAACAGCATCTCTACCTTTATAGGGTAGGGGTAAGGTCTGCGTACACACTACCCTCTCCAGACCTTACTTATGAGATTACACGATATTGTTTTTTATTGTTGTTGTTGACGAGCGCGAAATACAACATAAACTTATTGCTCGCTAGTCAAAGATAGTATAGATTTATTATCGTCTCCACAGGGATCGAATTTAAATAGTGTTTGAATAATCTCTACCTGATTACTATCCAGGAAAATTAACACTTGATTTAATAACTGTTACTACGGTGAACTATTAAAAATTAAGTAAATAATAATTGATCACAAAATACAGCAGATGAGCAACAAAGAAATATCAATGAGAGGAATAAGGGTATTTGACTAGATAGGTGAAAGATAAGTAACACGGGATCCAATTCTCGAGTTAATTCACTCTATAATACAATTAATTCTCACGAATTCAATCGATAATCAGATTGCACTTGAATTTAATGTTCCTCTTTCGATTAAATATTAATCTAGTAATTAATCCAATTGAAGCACGATAAACAATTGCAACAATCAAATGATGGTTATGATCTAAAGGGTAACTTCTCACGAATATTTTCCTATTCTCTAGTCCGATTAACAATTCAAGAGGTTCTTTCGATACCTATTTGAATTAAGAATTTAAACTAGAGCATAAGATGTGAAGAAATTCAATATCAAACTCCTCTTTCGATTAAGCAAAATAATAAATAACTCACAATGACAATAAAAGCTCCATCAATTAATTCTAACAATTATCAAGAATCGAATCCTTAATCAAGTTATCGAAACACCATATCTGTCAACACCCTAATGAAAATTACTCCATAACAATAGAGTAATACATCTCAAATAAGTTTAAGAACAAAGAAAATAACAATTCTAATGATTTCGATACAAACTCCCGTATTGCACCGATTGCAGGTTGAAATATTGATGAATTCTAGAGTCTTCTTGCCTTGGTTGGTTCTCCAATCTTTCATAGGTCAAAACTCCCTTCAAAATCGTGTTTTGGTATATTTATACTGTGTATAAATAATCCCGGATGAAACTACCCTTTCCTAGCCGAACTTGAAAATCACTCTGACAATTTTGCACAGTCGCGCCGCACGCCGCGCCGCCCCATGCGGCGCACTAGTGAGGAAATCCAGAGAGCTTGCACTTTGCTTGTCAGTCCACTTTTGCACTGCCGCATTGCGCCTCGTGACACGCCAATGGCGTTTTCTCAGAATAAATTCGTTTGTTCACTTTTTGATGGACTTGGTCCTCAACCCCCGAACGTGATCCCGGATTAATATTTTGGGTTTCTACTCAAATTTCAAAGCTCCAACTTGTTCGATTTCACTCCAAATTACCTAAATAGCTCAGAATCATTTCCTACAAAGCATAAAATACGTAATAAGTATAATTCACTATCATTTAAGCTCAAACACACATAAAATACAGTAATTAGAGTGCAATACTATGGCTAAAATACGGCTTTCTAGCCTACCATCAACACCCCACACTTAGACTGTTGCTCGTCCTCGAGAAATCAAACTGCACTTCACCTAAGGATGACCTTTTCATTAAACACCATCCCTAATACATCATGCCAAGTATATTTAAAACAGATTAAATACAATACCATAACATCCTAACCTCAAGACTCGACTCAAAAGTACCACGTATTTTTCACAACCTGTTCACTTACTCTAACACAGAGGTCAAAGACTTTACCTGACATTTATAAGTCATGTGCCATCACACAAACAATAGAGAGTAGTTCCACACACAATAAAATTCAAAAACAAATAGGAACTTAAGATAGACAAAATTCACTCACTCTCAGAAATAAATTTCATGTGTTACAGAGAATGTACCATAAGCTTGCTCGTAGTGTAATACTCTACTAATTGCGCTCATTCAGTCAAGGATCAAGTCGGACTTTATTTTGTTGTAATGTAGGATGCGGGACAGGTATGATACATATGGATATAGTGGCTACACCTCCCTGAGCACCGTAATACTTACAATTTCACAAATTAAACCCCACACTTATGTTGAACCAAACCCCAACCTTCACATCATATTAACACCGAGCTCCCAATTTCCTTAAGCCCAGATATAGCAAGATTTACCACTAGCAAGGAATAATTTTTTTTATACTATATACAAACACAAATATTTGTTTTTCTTTTTCTAGCTTCTGATTTTCTCTTCTTCTTCTTCTTCTTCTTCTTCTTCTTCTTCTTCTTCTTCTTCTTCTTCTTCTTCTTCTTCTTTTTTTTCAATTCCCTACAAGTGGCTTTCATAATTGTTTCCAAGAGTACACCTTTCTCCTTTTCTATAGTTCCACTCAAAAACCCATCCATACCTCCACCTAGCTTTTACAAGCTCATAATAAATTCAAGTGTTCAAGAGAGATCAATGGTTCAAACATATAGTCAATTCAAACAAAGGGGCCAGGCTAGTAGTATGGTTGCCAAAGAAATAGGCTCAAAGGGGCTAACTAAGATGAACAACAATTAAGCAAGTCACAGACATATAATTGGCTCAACAAAGAAATGCCTATATCACCTCCTAGACTGAACAAGACTATTTTTTCGCTTTGCAAACACACGGGGAAAGTTCTAGACATCACTGAAATGCACAGAATATCAACAAAATCTCACTCACACATTGGCACATAACTCACTTAGGATCGGATCTTTTTCGACTCTCTAATCAAAGCAGTTAAGCAGAGTTACGACCAAGCAATTTAAGGCACTTATCTAAGAGTCAAGAACCGAGCCTAGGCATCACGACTAAGGCACTCACCACTCTCAAGGCATATGCAATCAAGGGAATTTGCTTCAAATTAGCACTATGACTCAAGATTCTTTATTCCTATAAAACAAAAAACTAACTACATCTGGTTCAAGTAAAACTCTTGGAAAAGAACCGCGACACAAAGAAAAACCAAGGGAGAATTACTACACTACCTAAGAAAGTAAAATAAAACGGGATAAAATAAAACAAAAGATATATTTTTGGATTTTCAATTTTTTTATTTTTTTTTGTATTTTTCTCGTTTGACTTCAAATCCCTCAAGAAACCAGTCAACAAAATTCATCATCAGGAAGAGTCAAAACTAAACAATTAATTACTAAATATTACAGGCCGATAGAATTTAGAGTTATGATTACAGATCATATCATCTAAGAAAGCAAGAAACAAATCAAACAAAACCAACTGGCAAATAGAAAACAAGTACAAATACAATCAAATAGGAGCACCCCACACTTAAGAAATTGCATTATCCCCAATGCAAAACAGTAAAACAATAGTGAAAAGGTAACTCCCTGAGGCTCGTGGCCTACTCCTCATCAATACCCTCAAAGGTGCGCAGGTACTCTTCATCATCAGAGGGAACCGAGTTTGCGTCCTCATCTGGTGGCATCTGTACTCCAACGGCTAAGCCCAACCATTATTGCGTGATCGCGGAGTGGGGATGGTCCTCCTGCAGCCCTACCAAGTCAACCTGCCCCCAAGCAGCGCGAAGGCGCATATCAGCAAATAACAGTTGCAGTGTCTTCTCAACACGGATAAATCTATGATCTACAGGAACAATAACAACGGGGGATCTGTCACAGTTGTGACATCAAAAGGCTTAAGAGGTCGCAAAATCGAAATCTCCTGATCATAGGCGGTGGGCCTCAAGTGGTCGTACTCGATACATGTGCTTAAGCATAATCTTACCCAGATCAAACTTCATCCGAGTTAAAATAGCATAAATGAGACACACCTTCAACCGGGAGACATCAGTATAGTTTTGGGTAGGCACGATCTTTTCATTAATCAAACGGAGAACGACTCTAGCGGGACGCTGGAGATGGCACTTCTTCATGTCCTTGTGGAACTCATTAGCATCTCGCGTCCATGTGGCAAGAGACCTCGCGCCACACAGTTGGCGTCTAATATCAGGATAGGGGGCCGACGCAGCAATCTCAAGAACAACTTATGCGAATGCTCCATGAATCCCATGATCTGATTTATTACCCGGGAAGAAAATGGAATAATTTTGCCTCGCACTTCTACTTCATACACTGCATCTAGACTAGCTTCAGGTTGCTAGTGAGCATAAAATTCCTTAACCATGTTCACGTTCACCGACTCACCGGAAAGGAACAAGCTTTCAAAACCCATGTATCTGATATTGTTGTAAATCCCCGAGTATTTCCTGGCTAGTTTACCATCATTAATGCCAACTTCTGGGTCGGGTCTCACCGCCGGAAGAAAGGCCCGGTACCACATCCTAGCATGAGCTGGCATAACCTGAATGCTATACTTCATTCACATCAGGATCAATGCGCTCCTCTTCCTCCTCCACTGGGGCGGGGGGAGGTGCCCACCGACCTCCTCGGCGGCTACTAGAGAAAATCTCTGAGGTACCTGTGTTAGAACGTCTGCTAGGACGACGAGACATTATACCTACACAAGACGAACAACATTAGACATAACACTTAAAACAAAAACAAGACCAACGGGGTAACCACCCCACACTTATGTTATTGGCATGTTCACAAGTACTATATATATTGGGGACTCAGACTACCCCATTGAAAACACGCCACGAGTAATCAACAACCCACCCGACCACCAACATAACATTACAATAACATAACCACGAACTACACTAGTGTAAAAGACAAAATTAAGAAGCTAAACTAGTAATTAAGAAAAGAAGAAAAAGAAGTTAGTCTAATTCACTACTAACAAAATTAAGATATAATACAACACTACACAAGCACATAGCATGAATTGGATACCCCATTTAGCACCTAGCAACATATTAGCACGGGGTGGTCAATCAAGTAGCACTCGGAGCTAATCAGTTAAAGTTCCACCACATACGACACTGCATAATTTTATGTTACTAAGGCATTTCAACAAACACATTGTGGGCATACCTTTCACCTTCTTATTTCAATTCAAAGTGGGTTAGAATCAACATACAACCACATCCAAAACACCACTCACCACAACCACAACATCACCACATTTTCATAATAGCACAAAGTACACAAATTTTACACACAACTTCACCAATTTTCGGCCACATGGGCACCCCCACCAAGCTTCAACACAAATTAATTCCAAAATCATCAAAACATACCAAAAATCACCCACAGTCATAAGAACAATGAAAATCCCATAAGTTTATGCAAGAATTTTGGCCAAAAGATGAATATTAACCAAAAATAAATTGAAAAACTACCTAGGGTTAGAGATATGAACTAAGCTACCAGAAATTACTACTAAAAGAGAAGAGATGAGAAAATAAACTTACCTTGATGAGTAATGGAAGTGGGAGAATTTGAGGTGAAGAACTTTGAAGGAGAAGAAGAAGAATGGGGATTTGGGGGTGAGTTAGAGAGAAGAGGTTTGAGAGAGAATGAGAGCTATGGCGGAAAATGCGGGAAAACAATAGGTGGGGGGTTAGCAGTCTGTCCAGTTTTTTTCAAAATCTATTTTTAAAATTTTTTTTTCCAAATTAAAGGCCGAGATGTTTACACAACCGCGTCGCTGGGCGCGGTGCCCCATGCGGCACAGTAGTGGGGTTTTCCAGAGAGTCATCTCTGACAGGTTTTTGCCTATTTGTCCTATCATGGCACCCACGTGGCGCCTCATGCGGCGCGGTGGGCCACTTTTCTTAGAATCCCGATTTTTTTCACTTTTTAGCCTACGGGTCGCACCCCAACTCTATTTTGTACCTTTTTGTGTTCGATTCATGCTTATACTTGTTCAAATAATTATCAAAACTCCTAAACTCTAATAATCTTAAACTGTCATTATCTAACTAGTCTACAAAAGCAATAAAGAGGGTTAGAAGTAGTTCTCAGTTATAGTCGTCAGCTTGACTCTGTCACTTAGGCTCATTTGATCACGATGCTGGAGGATTGCTTGTCAAATCCTCCAACAAGGTATTATTTCGACCTGTGCCCATTCACCTTAAACTTTCATTCGCTTCTTCATCCTGTATTTCAATGGCGCCATACAGTGAGACGTGTTTCACCACATACGGACCTGTCCATCTTGATTTAAATTTTTCTGGGAACAACCTAAGTCTACTATTGTATAGTAAGGCTTTGTCCCCTTTACAAAACTCCTTTCGTTTATTCAAACGATCATGCCACCTTTTTGTCTTTTCCTTAAAGATTCACGTATTTTCATATGCGTCCGGTCTAAACTCCTCCAATTTGTTTATCTGCGCCAACCTGTTTTTACTTGCAAGACTAAGATCAAGATTAAGCATCTTAATTACCAAACAAGCTTTATGTTTTATCTCAACAGGTAAATGACACAATTTTCCATACACTAATTTAAATGGCGAAGTCCCTATGGTTATTTTGAACGCAATTTTATACGCCCATAGAGCTTCATCCAACTTTACAGACCAATCTTTACGAGAAGCACTAACAGTCTTTTCAAGAATTCGTTTAAGTTCACGGTTAGCCACTTCAACTTGCCCGCTAGTTTGGGCATGGTACGTGGTTCCTGTTTTGTGTGTGACCTCATACTTGGACAGTAGTGCAACAAACTGCTTGTTCATAAAGTGTGACCCATTTTCACTGATAATCACTTGAGGTGTCCCAAACCGGGTAAAGATGTTCTTCCGTAGGAACTCACACACCACCCGAGCATCATTGGTCCTAGTAGGGATTGCTTCGACCCATTTAGAGACTTAGTGAATGGCTACTAAGATATACTCATATAAATAAGACGATGGGAACAAACCCATGAAGTCAATGCCCCAAACGTCAAACATTTTACATACTAGAATGGAGCTTAGTGACATCTCATCCCTCTTTCTAATGTTACATGTCCTTTGACACTTGTTACATGTAGCTACATACGCCCGTGCGTCTTTGTACAAAGTAGGCCAATAGAAACCGGCTTCCATGACCTTTGCTCAATGAGATTTCTACCATAGTGTCCTCCAGCTGCTCTATCATGGCAATGAGACAGAATGTTTGCCATTTTTCCTTCAGGCACACACCTTCGAATCACACCATCTGCACACAGTTTAAACAAGAAAGGGTCATTCCATAAATAACTTTTTACCTCACCTTGAAGCTTCTTTCTTTGATCATGAGAGAGGTCACTAGGCCACCATCCACTGGCCAAAAAGTTGTCTACATCAGCATACCAAGGCGGTCTTTCGGAGACCGCAGCAATGGAGAAAATTTGCTCATTAGGGAACTCTTCTCTTACGCCAATTGTTTCAACCGGAGGTCTCTCAAGTCGAGATAGATGATCGGAGACTTGATTTTTTATGCCATTCCTATATTTGATCTCCAAGTCAAACTCTTGGAGCAACAACACTCACCGCATCAGATGCGGCTTGGACTCCTTCTCACTCAACCGATATTTCAAGGCTGTGTGATCCGTGTGTACAATCTCTTTGCTCCCCACCAGGTATGATCTAAACTTGTCAAAAGCAAAAACCAAAGCAAAGAACTCTTTCTCAGTAGTGGCTTAGTAGACTTGAGCATCATTCAATGTCGTGCTGGCATGGTAAATGGGCCTAAACATTTTATCTTTTCTTTGCCCTAGAACTCCCCCCACAGCTACATCACTGGTATCACACATTATCTCAAATGGCTGGCTCCAATCAGGTATCACCATAATACGAGCACTTATCCTTTATCAATTCGAATGCTCTTAAGCACTCCATATTGAAAACAAACTTGATATCTTTCGCTAGCAATGCAGTCAACGGTTTGGTAATGCTGGAGAAGTTTTTGATGAACCTCCTATAGAACCCAGCATGTCCCAAGAAACTCCTTATACGCTTCACAGAAGTTGGTGGAGGGAGCCTAGCAATTATATCCACCTTGGCTCTGTCAACTTCAATTCCATGTGCAGTTATTTTGTGGCCCCAGACAATTCCCTCTTTCACCATGAAGCGACACTTCTCCCAGTTAAGAACCGAGTGCGTGGCTTCACAATGTTCAAGCACGAGCTTTAAATTCTTCAAGCAGTCCTCAAAGTCATCACCAAAGAAATCATCCATGAATACTTCGAGACACTTCCCATTTAAATCAGAGAATATAAATATTATGCACCTCTTAAAAGTGGCAGGTGCATTACACAACCCAAACGGCATCCTCCTATAAGCAAAACTACCCGACAAGCAAATGAATGTGGTCTTCTCAACATCTTCTGGGACAATGGGTATCTAATTGTAGCCTGAGTACCCATCCAAGAAGCAATAGCATCCATGTCCCGCCACTTTCTCTAGCATTTGATCAATAAATGGGAGTGGGAAGTGGTCCTTCCATGTTGCATCATTCAGCCTTCTATAATCAATATACATTCTCTATCCAGTGACTATTCTTGTGGGAGTAAATTCATTATATTCATTTTTCACCACTGTTATTCTACCCTTCTGAGGTACAACTTGTACTGGACTAATCCAGTGGCTATCAGAAATGGGAAAAGTCACTCTCGCATCTAACAATTTGATGATCTCCTTGTGCACTACCTCCTCCAAAGTTTTGTTCAACTTGTATTGGGGATGCACCACTGGCTTGCTATTTTCTTCCAACAGAATTTTGTGCATGCAAATGGCTTGACTGATTCCTTGAATACAGCTATACTCCAGCCAATGACCTTCTTGTGCTTCTTCAACAGCTTTCGCTTATGTGTACCTATCAAGTCAGCAGAAATAATCACAGGAAAATTGTTAGTTTCAAAAAAAGCATATTTTAAGTGAGTGGGGAGGACTTCCAATTCCACATTAGGCTTAGAAGCCTCCTCCTTTAGTTCCTCATCATCAAACACTTGATCCTCAGCTTCAAGAGCTTCAGCCTCTTTCTTTATTTTAGGATCTTCATCCTCCACTGTACTAGACTAAGTAACATACCTCTCTAGAGTATCCCCCACAAGCTTGTCAAACTTGTATTTTTCAGCCAATTCTCCAACATCCATCTTGAAGCATGAGTAGGCAGACGCCTCATCACTGGGGTATTTCATCATCCTCTTCATCTGGAACACCACTTTTTCGTTGCCCACTTTGAGCATAAGCTGCCCTTCATAGATATCAAGGATAGCTCTGCCTGTACATAAGAATGACCTCTGTAAAATTAGAGGCACCTCCTTGTTCACCTCCATATCCACCATAATAATGTCTACGGGAACACAAACTTGTCCACCTGCACTAGAATATCCTCAATGATTCCCTCAGGTAGAATGGTGGTTCGGTCAGCCATTTGCAGGGACACTAGTATTGATTTGATCATTCCAAACTCACCTTCCAGTTTCCTGAATAAAGACAGGCATTAGATTTATCGACGCACCAGAATCACAAAGGGCCTTGTCGAACTTTTCACTACCCAACGAGCATGGTATGGTGAAGCTACCTGGGTCCCCACACTTTTGGGGAATTTTATTTTGCAATATGGCACAGCAGTGGGCATTTAGCTTGACCACGGTTGTCTCCTCTAGTTTTATCTTGATAGACAAGATTTCCTTCAAGAACTTTGCATACACAGGCATATGAGTGAGTACCTTTGTGAAGGGAATGTTCATATAGAGTTGTTTGAGCATTTTCAAGAATCGCCCAAAATATTTCTCAAGTTTTTCCCGCTTCATCTTTTGAGGGAATGGTAGAGCTGGCATATGTTTACTTTCTTCAATTTCCTTTTGTACCCTATTGCTCTGGCCTTTCTTCTCTTCACCTTTTTTCTCTGTTGGTGTTCTACCTGCTTGTTCACCACCTCGGGACTAGCTTTCACTACTGGATCAGCCAATGTTTTGCCACTTCTCATAGATACAGGTTTGATTGTTTCCTTTGGGTTCTTTTCAGTGTCAGAGGGCAAAGTCTCAGGAGCCCTCTCAGATAAAAATTTGCAATATATACCAATTGTCTTTTTAAATTCTGGATGGTCGTGCCCTGCTCTCAAATGGCTGCGCCCTGCTCTCAAATGGGTGTGCCCTAAGTTTCAAAATTTTCATCTGATTTGTTGATGAATGCCTTCATGAGATCTTCCATACTATACTGATTTGACTGTTGTGGCTGGTATTGCTGCCTCTGCTGGTTCTGAAAACCTGGTGGTCCTTGACCCTGGGGTCTGGAATTATTTTCCTGCCATGAATTCAAGCTCCCACTAGGTGAACTCCACGAAAACCCTGGATATCTTTGACCCATAGCATTATAGTTATTCCCACCTTGGTAGTTTTCTCTATTAAAGTTCCCCACTGCGTTGACTTCCTGAGCTGATGCTTGACACTCAAGTGTAGGGTGTCCCAATCCACAAAGTCATATGTTGTTTATGGCTTATTTTGTACCTTGGCCAATGTTAACTTTTTTATCTCCTTGGCAATGGTGTCTAGCTGGGCTTGCATGGATGTGTTAGAGTCCACTTGATGAACCCCAACTGATTTTCTTCTATCATTACTCTTAGCCGGCCACTGATTAGTATCCTCAGATAATTCATCAAGGATTAAGACAATCTCCTCCGGCATTTTCTTCATTAGTGGACCTCCACATGTAGTATTCAGAGTTTGTCTCGAGGACGGTGTTAGTCCATCCCAAAAATCCTGGAGGTACATCCACAAATCGATTCCATTATGTTGACACTTTCTGACTATCTTCTTGAATCGTTCCCAAGCTTCAAAAACCGTTTTTGTCTCCTTCTGGCAGAAATTGTGGATTTCCCTTCTGAACTTCCCTGTTTTTGCAGCTGAGAAGTACTTGTCAAGAAACTTCTTGGTCATATCTTCCCATGTCCTGATAGAACCTGCGGGTAAGCTACGAAGCCATTGCTTCGCGTCATCTTTCAATGAAAAGGAGAATGCCCTTAAGTAGACTGCATCCTTTGATACTCCATTGTATTGGAAGGTGGTCATGATATCTTCAAAATCCATCAAGTGAGTATTAGGATCTTCGTTCACCTTCCATCTGAAAGTGCAGTTATTTTGGATAGTTTTAAGCAAGCCTTGCTTCAATACGAAGTTGTTTACTGCTATGGGTGGGGGTCTGACCCTTGATAGTCCTTGATTATAGACTGGCCTAGCATAGTCACCCAATGATCTTTCAGGCCTGGGTGCTGCATTCTCGAACTGGTTTTCAACCAAGGGTCGGTTTAGATTGAATCTTCGACCCCCATCATCGTTGACGGTCTCATCAATAATTCTTTGGGTTGCTTCTTGTTGTGCTGCCTCTCTTGCAGCTAAGTCTACTCCATCGTTCTCTTTCTTTTCCATTTTATCTTGAGTCCAAGTTTGACCCAAGAAATTTTCTATTAATTCTCTTTCTTTTCTCAGTTGTCGCAGGTGTTTCTCCAACTCTGGTTCGTAGGGTATCACTTCCTTTGAAGAAGATCGAGTCACCAGAGAAATCAAACATATATCCTGCACACAAGTAAGAAACGTGAATAACTAAAGTAAAAATTTATTCCTGAATTTGTACTAAAAATTATTTTAAACACTATTGATTGCCAATCCCCGGCAACAGCGGAACAAATATGAATATACAACCTCCCAAGACTGGTAGTACTGAGTCACGAACTCTAACTGAATACATAGAATGATCACGAGGACCGAATATACAATATTGTTTGATTACAAGTTAACAGTACAATGAAATGAAAAGACTCCAAGGGACTGCGACGACCAAGCAGCTCTACCTTGAATCCTTACGATCCCGCTTTAACTCTGCTCAAGTCTGTTATCTTCAATACCTGGCTCTGCACAAAAATGCGCAGAAGTATAGTATGAGTACGCCACGGTCGGTACCCAGTAAGTATCAAGACTGACCTCAATGCAGTAGAGAAGAGGTACAGTCAAGACACTCACTAGTCTAATAACATGTGCAATATAATATACAAAATAATAGGAAACAAATAACAATAGGGCAACATGAAACGACCAGTGATATACACAGCAGACGACAAGAATGCCATTAATATCGCTCTATAATTAATAAGTACAATTACACCCAATTAAATCAATTCCTTCAAATAATTGTCTTTCACATATAATTCTTCTAAATAATTCTCTTACAAATAATTATTCTTCAAATATAATTTCCTCAAATAAATATCTTTCCAATACAATTCTTTCCTATAATACTTTTTAAGTAACAAATCCTTCCAAATAAATATTTTGAATATAATTCTTTCGAATAAAAAGTCACAATGTGACACCTCATTTCATAATCATAAAAATATGGGTCTCAGCCCATTTTTATATTTTTCGTAAACACGGGTCTCAACTCATTTTCATATTTTCACGGCACCTCGTGCCTATAATTAAATCATCATATTTTTCCGGCACCTCGTGCCCTCATTTCATATCACAACTGCACGGACAATTCACGTGCCAATTATCATTATCATTTCATCACAGCACCCCGTGCCCACATTTTATATCACAACTGTACGGACAATTCACGTGCCAAACATAAATCAGATTATTATCAATTTACCAACAACAAGATAAGTTACACAAGGTATAAAAATAAACACAAAAAAATCACAACATCACATGAAAATTATCAACACCACAACCTCACATCATCAGATATCGTCCCTGACAATAGCTATCCTTTTCGCTCATATTACCACCCTTATCACTCCTATATCCACCCTTATCGCTCCGCCCAGACAATATCAATAGCCACCATTATCGCTCCTATTGCCACCCTTATAGCTCATATAGCTACCCTTATCGCTCTGCCCAGACAATATTCTAACAAACACAACAACAGTGAAATGCCACCCTTATACCCATATAATATCAACGGTGAAATGCCACCCTTATCTCCCCAAAATAATGACTCACACAACATAACAATTTACATGAAAAATTAACACGACAATATAATAAAATCAATTCGTATCACAATTTGCCCAATGGCCACAGCCAAATTTCAAAGATATAACAAAATCAATTAATTTCACAACAAATAGCTCAAGGCTCCACACAATGTATATAACACCCAAAAACAATCAATAGAGATAGAAAAATAATCAACATAGGGCACACATTCATTAAATCCAAATTTAGATAATTATATTAACACCTCTTCTTAAATTCGTTTAATTAATTATTTGCAGAGAAAAAATCTATAATGAAATTAAATCCCACGAATATCAAACTCACGGAATTCGTGAGTTTATGGTGGGTAAAGTTCAATTGCTATAAATATGACAGAAATAGTTTTGTGACTTTATTGCTATAATGGATAAAGTGTAGTGATCATACGTGAAATTTACTCTTGTATTCACTCTCAAGCGTGCATATGAAACGTAGGAGAGATCATCAGCAAGAAGTTTGAAGTTTAGATCCTGACCTGAATATTAGTCGAGGGTTTCAAATTGGGAGGGGGGAAGGACCTGGTGGGGGTGAAATTTTTTGTATAAGAATAATTTCTTTTATCTTTTATCTTCTTCTTTTTTTTTTTCATTTTTTGGTAGTTTTAATTAGAATCATCAAACTTTACTCGCTTCTTAAAGCGTGTAATCATACATTTTATCTAACTCAGCAAAGCAAATGCCACATAGACTTGGTCAATGGTCAGAACGGTTTAAAATATTACGTTTGAACGAGCAGAAGTATTTAGATGAAACTTCGTTAAGTATAGGGACCGAGATGTCAAAACCGAACAAATAAAAGTGTCTATTAGGCTATTATGCCTTTTATCTATGCTGAAATTTTAAACCGCCACATAAGTGGACACTTGGAAAAAAGAAAGTAAAAGAAGTCCAAATCTGCCTCCTAAACTTTGTGAATTTAGTCATTCTTACCTCTCTATTATCCTCCGTAGCGGGGGAGGGGGAGCTTGTTTTGCTTATAAATATGATTCCAATATCTTCAAGCAAAAGCATTGGAAACATGGCTATGAAACATAACTACAGCAATATTCAGTATACCCTGCATACATGATATATACAAGGAGCAATACAAATAAGAAGAAAAAGGAGGTAATTTTTGGTTCAAATAGCTATAGTTCTTGAGGGATAATAGAGAAGAAACAGCTCGAGAAAGAATCTATTATACCGCGTCTAGAAATGAATTTTCTGTCCTAAAAGGATTTGGACATGGCGGAGCAGCAACTTCAACAATTTCTTCAAGCATTAACACAACCTTTTTCATAGTTGGCCTTAAAGAAGGATCTTCTTGAATGCACCAAATGGCTACCATTAGAAACCTCTCCAGTTTTTTCCTGTCACTAATGGCGTCTGAATCAGTTTCGACGAGCTGATATATTGTTCCTTCTTGGTAGCAATCATAAGCCCAGTAAGTTAATATTGCCTTGTCTTCACCAGCTTCAATGTCTACATTTCTCCTACAACAAATGATTTCTAAGAGTAAAACACCAAAGCTATACACATCTGCTTTGACTGTGATTGGCATGTTTCGAAACCATTCTGGTGCAACATATCCTTTTGTTCCTCTTATTGCTGTTTGAGTCTCACTTTGATCCATCCTTAGAAGCTTTGCTAATCCAAAATCCGATATTCTTGGATCGTATTGATTGTCAAGAAGTATGTTCTGAGGCTTTATGTCACAATGAATGATTTGTGTACTGCACTCGTCGTGCAAATACAAGAGTCCTCTAGCTATCCCGAGTGCCACTTGAGTCCTTTGGTTCCATGTCAACTTCAGATCACCAAAAAGGAAACTTGCTAATGTACCATTGTTTAAGAATTCATATACAAGTAATCTATGAGGACCTTCATCACAAAATCCGAGTAATCGGACTAAATTCTTGTGATGAGTTTGGCCTATCACATTCACTTCAGTCTTGAATTCCTCTTCCCCATCTTGGATTATCCGATCCAGTTTCTTGACTGCCACTGGAATAGGTTTTCCAATTTCTACGATACCTTTGTAGACAATGCCAAAAGCCCCTCTTCCAAGTTCTTCCTTGAATCCTTCTGTGGCTTTTGACAGCTCTTTGAAAGAGAAGTATCTTAAAGTCTGATCCATGGAACTTTCATTTCGATCAAACGTTGAGGTTTTGTTGCGATAAACGAGTAAAAATCCCAGAGAAAGTACTCCAAGAAGTAAGCAATTAACAAAAACAGAACTACCTAAGAACACTGATATAATAAGGATAATAGTATCTTGATTTTTCTTTTTTGGCTCTCTTGAATTGGGGCCTTCTAAAGCAATATTACCTTTCCTTCTTTTGATGAATGCTTTAGAATTCACTCTGTTATCCACTCTTCCATTTGAAAGTGGTAATTTCTTCTTCCAACAACTATTTTCTCTTAAAACAGAAACAGCACACATGCAATCATTCAAACATGCATTCTTGCACTTCTCTTCATCAAAAGGCTGCAGAAGCTCATAATCACTCGTTGGCCAATCGATATTCGTCACAGTTTCCATTTCAAGCTGATTTCCTGCATTATCTTGATTGTCACCACAATCTTGCACTAAATCCGGTATGCAACCTTTATAATCATCCTCTGGATCGACTAAAGAAAATGCTCGCGGGCATTGACAATCCGGTCTTTTGTCTATGCTAAGTCTACAGATTCTGTTATATCCACAAACTCCACTGCCTCCTACTGTAGGAAAACTATAACAGATATTATCTGGAATTGACCAAACAGAAGACCAAACACCATCACCTTTAGGCTCTTTCGGGTGCTGATACAAAGTAAATATACCGTCAAAATTAAGTGTTGCTCTGTGATAAAATCTTGTGGATGATCCTACTTCACCTTTTGAAAGAACAACCTCTTTGCTGTTGTTAACCAAATGGAAAATTTGGCCTGATTCATTGAATTTGAGCTGGTAATTCGTTGCATTCAATTGATCGAAACTTCGAAGCAAATAAAAATTCTCATTTATATACTCACTTGGCAAGTTTACAGTAGCAATTCCAATATTTCCATTTGGAAACATTCTGAGCAAGAATCTTCCCCTCGAAAAATTAGTCTCTGATCGACGAGAAGAAAGCTTGAATCCTTCTCCAAATTCTTGACTTGGCAAGATTGTATCTTTGCTCTGATTAAAACTTTGCCATAAACTTTCAGAATTTTTATTGACGAGTACAAAATTACCTGTATCTTTCATAGAACCATAAGCAACTGTACCAATTAATGGATCAGAAATCAAAGTCTCTTGTTGTTGAGGACTAGTGAGGACTAATCCGCGATCAGCAACGAGCTCGATTCTTGATCCTTTAGGAGCTGGATTATCTCCATTTGCATACCAAACAATAGTCTTTTCAGAAATTTTGTTGTACCATATTGAAACTAGGAATTGATCTTCATTTCCTAGTTGTTGAAATCCAAATGCAAAATCTCCAGAAGGAGACATCCATGCAGATACTTTATCATCACCAGCTATAAGTAATGAGCCAATTGTCACATCATTTTTTGTTTGGGACAATGCAAAATTTGGTAGCAGAAGAAAGCAAATGAGTAGGAAATGAAGAAGTAAATTCACTTTAGCCATATTTTTTATTCCACAAGTGACAACAACATGATAATACAACTACTTTATATAGAACAAAGAAAATAGTCTTTTATCAAAAGAAACATTGGTTTGTTGTTGAAATCACAAGGGGAAGTAAACAATTGGAGAGACTACTTTGACTATGTTGAATGGCTTCTAGTTTTGAATTTCAGCAGCAAAATCTTGAATGAAAGGACAGCACCCGGGATCCAGGAAGTGCTGGACCACAAAGATCTATTGTACGCAGTCTAACTCTGCATTTCCGCAAGAGACTATTTTCACTGCTCGAACCCGTGACCTCCTGGTCACATGTCAGCAACTTTACCAGTTACGCCAAGTCTACCTTTCAAAAAATCTTGAATGACAAAGTAGGAATTTCAAAGCTAGAAGGTACTTAGTACAAATCCTTTGTTACACAAATCATGGCCATCCATTTGTTTTCAATGTGGCAAAAATTATAAGCAGGTAAATTTGACTATTATTACACATGATAAAAGTGTGAAAAAAAATTAATTTGATAATAGTAACTTTTTAACTTTTGAGGATATGGAAACTAATGATTGGCTAGGAAAGGTTCTTGGAAGCTTGGGAATTTCCTATTTTATTCTAATTTTCTTGACTTTCAAATGGCTTGGTAACTGTCTAAGAAAGACTTCATATTCAAACTATTTAGTTAAAATTTCAGAAACACAAAAGAAAAGTCTCATGACTTGTTCAATACGCAAGAAATTGCATCATAATAAATAAGAGATTTTCACTGTGGAAAGAAACAGATAGATTAAAATATTTTGGATTTGTACCTACAAAACCATTAAATATGTTAATTAATGGAAGATTTCCAAACTTTTGACCTGGTCCATTGAACCTAACAAATAAGTGAAGTTTGGTTTGTTACCTCAAGGAAACTATGATGTTCGGACTCTTCAAAAATGCCATCGGGCGCACGATGGATCCTCCAAAAATAATACATTTTTTAAGGATCCGACATGAGTGCGGCAACGTTTTTGGAGAGTGTGGGCAACATAGCAAAGAAGCAAGTCAGTTATAATTTAGAAATTGGATGGACCTCTGGTTAAAGGTGAAGAAATCCTATTTTCATTGCTAAGACACCAAAAATGTCTGCTTCTGAACTTAGGTCCGCAATTTCCTTTATAATATGAGTACTTAAAAGTTTTAAAGTTTTTTAAGGATCCGACATGAGTGCGGAAACGTTTTTGGAGAGTGTGGGCAACATAGCAAAGAAGCAAGTCAGTTGTAATTTAGAAATTGGATGGACCTCTGGTTAAAGGTGGAGAAATCCTATTTTCATTGCTAAGACACCAAAAATGTCTAAAAATGTCTGCTTCCAAACTTAGGTCCGCAATTTCCTTTATAATATGAGTACTTAAAAGTTTTAAAGGAGATTTCATCGACATTATCAGTTATAGCTTTGGCTCTAAACTACAGTCAAACCTCTCTATAACAGTCTCATTTGTTACGGATTTTTTTAGTTGTTATAGCAAAATGCTGTTATAGAGAACATATATTTTAACATAGCATAAAAATTAGTTCCATAATAAATTCGCTTTTATAATGAATGGTTGTTATATAACAATGTTGTTATATAGAGATTTGACTGTATTATATATTAATTTGCCTAACTGGTTAATGACTTACTCCCACTGTTCCATTTTACGTGGGACTATCACTATTTAGCTTGATCCTCATACTCCGAACCCCGCCACATAAAATGAAGTGAAAAGAGCATGTATTAACACAAATGTTGGTAACACCTCAAGCCAAATAGCCAACTGCCTTTATTTGACCAGTCTATATTTTTTCAAGTAATGCATAGTTCTAACAAAGACTCAAACAGACACAAAGAACATGTATATAGAAGCATAAAACATCATTTTGGATATATAGTTTCAGGAGAATTTGGTAACTTATTTATTTTTCTTTTACAGATTAAACATGACTTTAATAGCATCACCACCACCAGCACTTGTTTCAAAAGCTTCTTCAACTTCCTTTTGAGAGAATCCAAACCTGTGTGTGATCAAAGGTTTCACATCGATCTTCCCACTTCTTAAGAACTCAAGACACAGAGGCCACGTATTCTTGTAGCGGAATATGCCTATGACATCAACCTCCCTGAACATAAATGGAGAAAAGAATCAGTGTAGTGGCAAAAAGATACAGAAGCGAGGGAACCGTCAGCTTATTGTTACTGTAGACTAAGAAAAGTTTTAGTTATCGAAAAGATCTATTAGTGATGTTAGTACGTTTACTTTAAGTCCTATCTATTGTAAGAGCCGTTGAATCTGTCAGAAATTTATATGCCAGTAGAAAATATAAAGAACTTCTAGAACTTCCTATAGTTAGGTTTTTATTTTGCGTAATGTTGGACGGGGATGACTTAAATGGAGTGAACGATCAATGAGGAGTCATATAGCAGACTCCAACTCGATTATTACCTCGCAGCAGCTGGAGTGAGAGGAACAGTCATCTCATGATGTCCCATTCCTACTAAGCAAACTTTGCCGCCTGGACAAGTTGCACCAAGAGCGGTAGACATGGTTTTGTTAAAGCCAGCACAATCAAAACTCACGTCGATTCCAGCTCCCATAGCTTTCTGAATGTTTTCTATATCTGCAGCTACATCCTGTTCATAAATATCAGTTAGTGAAGTGGAAAGAACACCTGCAACATTTCACGGTTTAGTTTCACGTATGGTCACTAAACTCTATCCACTATATCAGTAAAGTTCAGTTACTTTAATTTTATGGTGGGTAAAGTTCAATTGCTATAAATATGACAGAAATAGTTTTGTGACTTTATTGCTATAATGGATAAAGTTTAGTGATAATACGTGAAATTTACTCTTGTATTCACTCTCAAGCGTCCATATGAAACGTAGGAGAGATCATCAGCAAGAAGTTTGAAGTTTAGATCCTGACCTGAATATTAGTTGAGACCTTGACAATGTCATCTGCTCCTAACTTCTTTGCAACAGAAAGACGATAGTCATCCACGTCGACAATAACAATTCTTGGGGCACCAAAAGCACGAGCTGCGAGCAGTGTGACAAGCCCAATTGGTCCAGCTCCCAGCACTAATATGTTTGTCTCAGGACCAACATTTGCACGCCGACAAGCATGAACACCAACACTAAGTGGCTCACACATTGCTCCTTCCTCCAAACTTACATTATCGGGGAGCTTGAAACATAGATCTGCAGGATGGACTACCTGTAGGCAATCAAAAAATAAATTAGCATTTTAACACGGTCCAAATATTTATCATTTCATAATCCCTGCATTTAGCACAATGCATCTGTTTATAATTTTATAAGACCGACCTTAGATACAAAAAGCCTTAAATACCACAATTCTCTTCTTATTAAAGGTGAAATCAGTGTAGGGAAAATTCTTTGAATCGTGAGAAAACTGGCCGAAGTAGGTAAGCTTTTTACCTGATTTGCGAGAGAACCATGAACAGGAGGAGTAGCGAAGAATTTCATCTCAGGGCAGAGATTATATCGGCCTTCCTTGCAAAGATCACATCTCCAGCAACTAATTCCGGGCTCTAGTGCCACACGATCACCACGAACCAATGTCTTGACTTCACTACCAACTTCGTCTATGATCCCAGCACATTCGTGCCCAATCACCATTGGTTCTTTAACTACAAAATCAGCACATCTCAAGGTCTGAAACTCAAAAAGTTATTTTCCCATTAGCAGAAAATCCAAGGGTGCTGTAGTCAGTATTGGACGAAGAAAAGATTGCAAACACCTTCATTCATAATAAGAAGAAAATATGATCACACATGACTGCAGCAAATAAAACAAACCATTATGTACTCTTTCTTCCAGAGCGTAACTATACTAGAACTTTAGGCATCGCTAACGTAAAACTGAGGGGCCAAACAGACTTCTTAAATCTCAATTCACACAAGTATCATATGTCAGAACAAAGGTTCAGAAGTTTACTGACTTTCTCAAGTGTGACACTTTGTTTAACATTATTATAGCATCATGTTGGTGCTCAAAGAGCATGGGCTAGAGTTAGGTTCCATATCATACATTCTGAAAGTTCTTATCACAGGCTCTAGTTCATTTACATACTTCAGTTTACGCCAGACTCAATCTCGGACAAATAATTACAGTTGGTTTGCTCACAAAATATCTGTAGTTTCTGTCTAGCCAAACTGTCCAGAAGTATGCACATTCGCATTATCCTCGACAAAACTTCGAGCTGGCTTATTGTTTGATAATAGAGAATACTAAAAACTGTACCCAAGAAAATGTAACAGAATTTCACCCATGTAACGGAGACACTTCATTTGCCCTGCAAACAGGTAGTCCTATATATTATATGATATAGGTATCTTGTATTTCACATCGACTTTTCAAGATACACTACAGACATTCTAAAAGATTGATGGTAACCATATCGGATACTTAGTCATGCCAGTTCGCAACATCCGAATCCACATAACAGAATATTTTACATATGAACAATGGAAATCCCGATAAGCTAGTTTAATTCATCTAAACAATTAGCTAGTTTGATACACATTAGTCATAGAAGCAATCGATGACTAGATTATAGACCGTCATCAACCCAAAATACAACAAAAATATAATATATAAATTAGCTATCAAGAAGTGAACCAGAAGAAAGCTTTTACCTTGAGGTAGTGAACATCACTTCCACAAATACCAACAGCTTTCATCCTAACTCTAACATCATGGGATCCTATGATGTAACAAAAAAGAACACAGTAAGAAAAATCAATAGATATAATATCCTAGAACAAATACCTATATTCAAGCAATTAATTTGCAAATCAAATCATTGTCAAAGAGCTATACCCTCTGTTAATTACAGTAAGTTGGAGTTTGTCAGACCAAATAATAAATTATACTACCAAATTACTTTTATTGTACTCTTTTTTTTATAAGTGTGATGTACTGTTACTACTGCCTGCGTACGCAGGAATTTTTATAAGCGTTGTCGAAATTTATAGACGAATGGGAATAAGAACTTTAATTATCATACTTCTAGACAAGAAATAGCTTTAGTCTATTGGTTTTGTTGAGTCTTAAGTAAGAAAAAGTCCTGAATTAAATTCTACTTCATCACAATTTTTAACCACATAGATTCTCTCAAATATTTGCAAAAAAATGTGCTAGTTGAGGTTCGAACTTAGAGCAAAATCAAACACATAACCAATGTGCCAAAAGATAATTTATGTCAAGTGGTGTCATTTTTTTCTACTTATCACCTTCCTCACAGTATTAATACATATATTTAGTAAAAAATAATTGATGTAGCAGTGTCACGTGACACCGCTTCGATAAATGTGCATCCGCCCCTGCCTCTCACCAACACATGTTCCAAAACTTTTTTTGTTTCTATCGAGATTCAAACTCTGCTGGTACACGATTTTCATTCACTTTATTGACTGCTAGGCTATACTCTTGGGTGCATGTTGTTCTATTTTGCCTCTAGGAACAAAAGTTTCATCTATCCATAATTATATCTATTTTTAATTCGAAAAACTAATGCTACATATTACACTATGAATTGATCAAACTAATCTTAAAAGTCAACTTAAACACCTAATTAATGAAATAATAATAATAGATACTAAAAGAAGAAACTGAGCTCCCGTTATGCACAGAGTTCGAAGAAGGGCCGGACCACAAGGTTGTTTTCGCGGCTTGAACTCGTGACCTCGTAGTCACATGGTTGCAACTGTACCAGTTACGCGTACGCTCCCCTTCGTAATAATAGATACTAATAAGTTCTAACTAAGAGCAGAGGAAAAAATAGTACCCAAAGGAGGGAGATTGAAAGGCTGAATCTTGAGGGTGTTAACACCAAGAAGCCAAGCAGCCATGTTTTCTTCACCCTCATTACTTTTTCCTCCTTTACCCATTAGACCTCTGATTTTTTGTTTTTCCTCAAAAGGGAGAAGAAAGATTTGATTTTGAATTGGTTCTTGACTGATCCTATTCTTGGTTAAATCTATGTAGTATCAGAGTTTGTGCATATTAATGAATGATGATGCAATTTCCAAGTAGGAAAGACACGCGGGTGCGGACTCTTTGTGGATAAGAAGCAAACTCAGATTGTGCAAATCAATTAAAAAAAAAACAACTTCGATCCACTAAATATTTCGTATTCATACAAGATTCAAAAAAAGATGTATCCCATCTGGGTATGATATAGGTAACATACTCTGATATAAGTATCAATAATTAATTCTATGATCTGAACTCGTAACATATAAGTCATACCAAAATAACTTTATCATTGCTCCAAAAATGTTTTAGTGTGCAAATTAATCCTATGTCATTAAATGATTTGTTTGATCATGATTATTTTCTATCTTATTTTTGCCCGGACAAATTTATTAGTATCAGGTGTTACATCAATCCAATAATATATATTTTTAAAAATATAATTATCATCATATTATAATTAATTAATATATATTTTCATATCACTCAATTTTTATTGGAAGTGACCTTTAACAGGCGCATTATCATTTTTAACACGCGCCAAAAACTATTTACTTTCGGTAGTCGAAAAAATGTATAATTTTTGTATAACATATAGAGTGTATATATATAAAAAAAAAATATACAATAAATATATATTATTATTTTTTTTTTTATTTTGATAGCGTCCCTTTTAATAAGGCAAACCATAGGGGACCTCATGGGCCATGGCCTTGTTTTCTTAACCTTTTTGGCGCAGACTTGTATTTTTCTAGAATTCTATCTGTGTGTTATATGCGTCATACCTCTAATTTATGTTTGTAGTGAAAATGGTGTACTATTTAAGTAAGGCTTGTTTGTTTCCATTTAATAAATTATTTGGATCTCAATTCATTAGGTGCATTTGTATTTATTATCCTTTAAGTATTATGTTGCCTACATGCGATAATGACCACTAATTAAGTAATTATTATCTATTTTTTTTTGCAAAATCCTTTTTTCACTTTCTTTCTCTTCAAATCAGAAAGAAAAGAAAGTCGATTAAACAACCCGAAAATAAAAATAAAAAATGAGACATCACTCGTATTTTGCTTGCATATTTTTCAATCACACAAAGTGAAACCCATAGGCCAAAGAAGAATACTAAAAGATAAAAAGGAGGAAAAAATTAAACACCATCCTTTTGTGACTACTTTTGGATGCATTTCTTCAATCCACATAAAGTGAAATTCACTGGACAAAGAAAAAAGCCAAAATGGTAGAAGAGCAAAATTAACAAAAAAAAAATATGGGGACACAAAAAATTCCCTAAATACAATACTCATCCGTGTCTACTTTAATTAATTTTTTTAGTTGTTCTCGTACATATTAAGAAATCCATCTTTTAACATTAATTAATATTAAAAATTGACTATGTTAACTTTTACTATCTCTTTGATTTGTTCATTGAATACTCCAAGACTCTTTATTCCGAGGCAACTCTGAAAAAAAGTTAATTCTTTCTTGATATCTGAAAAGAATCAAATACCGTAAACACAAAAAAAAAAAAAAAAAAAATTGAAAA